>JARJDS010022350.1:0-12797 GCA_030264155.1 Atheta pasadenae | reverse complement strand
GCATTTCTTTCATTTTATCATTTAACTAATGCAAGATGCAACATTGTGCTGTAATAAAATCCAAAGTTAAAGTTTAAATGAACTACACCTACAGCACAAGCTAAAATAAAGCGTAATGAAGTATGTTGGTTGGTGGAATGGTACTTAGCTACGTGACTCTTAATGTAAAACTTTATACATTTTACATCTTGCACGTGGCCCTACGAGGTATAAACGTGTAGCACTTGGTTATGTCGTATAATTCTTTATTTGAGAAACATAAAACGGTTAAACTCACAATACGAAAGATATATAGAACATGGTGTGTTGTAGGTATATTGATATAAAGAGTTTTTCTTTAATTTATTGTAAGTTTATGATTTTCATAAAAAGTAGTAAATAAAACCAGATACTTACAATTTTTTTGTGGTTAGTTTTTTTTAATATTTGTAGTTGTTTATTTTGCAACAACAGCCATCTTTGATTCCAAATTAATTTGTATGATTGACTCAAGTTACTTCGTTTTTCTATTTGTTTAGGTAAGCTACATGACTTTGATCGTGAAATACTTCCAGTAAGTGTACGAAACGAAGGATAATGAGAGAAACAAGCAAAGAATTACCAGCTGTGTTAAGTATGTTGCAGTACGTTGTACAAACTACTGTTCTGTATGGGTTTGTGCTTGGAGCCATTAGTCAAATGTGATTAGTCGCCGGGCGTTGTCGTCTCTTCTAACGTGTAAACCACGCTGTTTTATTCATGTTTCTCGCCCGTAAAACAACAAATAGATGGCAGAACACGGCTGAATAACGGAGTAAGGGCTGAGTATACAAGAGGACTTCAGGACTTCCTGCTGAAAGTCACCGCCTCTAGGGTGTCGTATTAATTACGCAGCACAGAGAGGAAACTAATCAGTTACACTGCATCATTTACAAATGACCCGCACAAGTTACAGCTCCTTTGGTGAAGGTATGTCAAAAAGTCGTTTTAGGTTATGTTAGAATAATTTCATTTTAAGTTATGATTAATAAATTATAACCTAAAGTATTATCACAAAAATCACAAAATATTTTTTGAGGTGTTTATGAGAGCGAGTTTATAAAATCACGGCTTTAATAATATTATAAAGAGTTTATTAAAAACGTTTACTTCCACTTGAAGATAGTTTGGTTTAAGAGCACGAGACAGAATGACTAAAAGATGTGTGGAAGTTAAAGAAAGGAAAACGTTGAGTTAAAGATAGGGTGAGACATTGGCAAATAGGAAGCGGGCGCGATTAGTATTGCCATATATGGTCATATCGCAGGGGCTATGACAACATACATCACGTAGGCCACCTGCGATTTCGCGCTCGTAAGAATTAGGGTGACGGGGTGACGCATAAGAAGAGAAACACACAAAATCAGTAACGTTCACTAAAGACAAACATTAATACCAGAATTTTAAAAGTAAGTTTACACATAACTAATATTTACATTTCAAACTGAATTTTATTTATCGTAGTTTTCATCGTTTTCCAACCGCAATAAATAACTAACTAAACAACCTTGGAAAAGCAAAGCAACACAAATTACATTCAAAAATCTGAAGGGATGCTCAGGAAATAGCGGGTTTTCCTTTTCGTCCGTTCATTTAATAACGGAATTGCATTCCTGGATTCTGTATCAGAGTATCAGTGTCTTTTCACAAACACATCACCGTTAGATATCTAGTCGTCTACCATAAAGAGGAATCATGTACTGTTGTACACAGATACAAACGGTACGACTCCGGTTTTTCACTTCTCTATTGAAGATTGACGTCGTTCGGGAGTTTCGGAGAGTTCTTAGTGGAACAAGAGACCTTTAGTACAATTGGAACACCTGCTACAGCTTGTTGTAATCTCAAGAAATGGTATGCAATGCAAACTTTTGGAGACTTTACAAATCGGGTCAATAATTCAAAGCAGTAAAGTAATATAAAAAGGAAGCAAACAATAATTAAAACATCCGCAGTTTATTTTTATATATATTATATAAATAATAAATTAATTTGTGAATTGTTTTAAAGTAAGTAAAAACGAAAAACAAAAGCCGGATATTAAATTTATGAATCCATCAATTTTTTTGCAGTTTTTAATTCTATTTTTGGTTCCATTGTGTTGGAAAAGTATTCAATGTATAAATAAAATTCATAGCAGTAAAGGGCTAATATTCATCACATAATTTTCAATTCAAACTCACAAACTCAAGTTTTTATTAAATTTATTTAAAAGCGGTTTAAATCATGACGTGCGGTGTTAACGTTTGAACAACCCGCAAACTGATTTCTCGATTTAGAAAATTTAGCATCGTCACTGCGGCAAAAGCATGTCGAAAGCAGGAGCGCGAAGTGCGTAAAGCCTAATAGAAAGAAGTTTAATTAACTAAAATGCACGCTCGCCTGCCTGTTGGCTCCTCTGCTATCTGACGTTCATTTTCGTATTGTTTTGCGGAACTCGGTTATGAAATACCAGCGAGAAGTCTGACAAACTAGAACGAAGCAAAAGCTCAAAAGCATTTGAAAGCTCTGGTGGTGGCAATGTTTGAAATTCGAAATGTGAGTGAGAAGAAACAGTAAGGATAGGAAAGTAAAGGAGGACGAGGCTGAATAAACGGAACCAACTCACAATGGTACCGAATTTACAAAACCTGTGCAGAACTTTTAAATTAAAATGGAGGAGAACTCACCGGACGTGTAGAAAATTCCAAAGACACGGAATGTGTTATGTAAGGATATAATCAGGAGTGGACTTAGAATATATATTTTTGTTTATTTTGTTTGATTTTAAAATGTAAGTAAATATTCTTAAAGGGGTGTAAAAAAAATGTACTGTTTTAACACTTAAACTTCTTATGTTTCCTGGTGGCTGGTGTTGTTCTTTGTAAGCTCTCGACGGGCTCGTATCCGCATCAATGTGATTTATATCGTCAGGACTGTCAGAACTTCCGGCAGGAAGTAAGCGTGAAAGAAAGCGTGAAAGACGAACATAGATCGTAGATGTTCAACTTATTCAACGTGTTCAACATATTTCCACGCTCGTCGACTGAATCTGACAAGATCATGTAGAAATACATAAATTCTATTAAATTACAGAAAACTATGTAGTTGTCTTACTTCATATTCATTGCGTTTTATCTTTAGATGCGAATATATTCGTATCATCATTTTTGTGTGATATCTATTTTCTTAGTTTTGTATATATACTATATACTATTGCTATTTTGAGAACTCGCAATATGTACGTCAGCAGTTTTTATTATCATCGGAAAATGATAAAGAGAATATTACAAGAACTTGCACTATCAGCATGAGACATAATGAACCGAAAATTTTATCATAAAATAATTATTTATGATATTAATTAAAGATAAAATAAAATGTACACTACGATCATAAATACTTATAGTTATTATTATTTTAAAGATAAAGATTTTTACTATCTTCTGATATATTTTTAAGGCAATATTTTGTGGTTTTAGGTTTAAAAAACTGGATTTGGATGTAAGCAAATGACTTCGAATGTCAATGGGATGTTTTATCACCAATTATTCTTATAAGAATTAATATTATCTATTAAATTAATAATATTTATCTATATCTATCTATTAAGAAAGATCAGAATTGTAGTATGCTACTACATATACTCTTAGTTGGTTAGTAAAATAATTATTATTCTAAATCGGATTTTGTACAAATAATATTTTAAAAGTGAAGTTGGTTATTTCCAAAAGTACATTTCGAGCGTAACTTAGCTCTCGCATGAGCATACGTTAACAAATGCTGTAAACTAATTATGTAGTTATATAGGTATATATGTTTTTTAGCTGTTCGTGGTCGGCAATATATAAAAAATATATATATGATAGATTAGCCTTTATAAAATGTATGAAAACAAAAAGCAGTGCGCTTGAAGTAGCAAAAACATTAAATGTTTAGTCATCAAGATAATGAATTAAGTGATTAACGACTTTCATTAATCATACAAATAGGGTTAAAGGAAGGTAAAGAAATTTCCACCTAATAGAAAAAAATAATAATTTAATAATAACATAAATTAATTTGTAACATGATAATATAGATAGAGATACCTATACCTAATATTGCTTTTTATTGATTTTTGTTTCGGTTTATTCATCATTTTATTTCTTTTAGTTTGAGTTAAGAAAGGCGATCTAAATATATCGTAAACAAAATGTTTTAGTTCACATTATATATATTAGAAAATAATTATACACAAGCAATGTATGTATCCCAACTATTATTAGGTGGTGCGGTGACAGCCTGTACTTGGAATAATATGGAAAGAATTGCTACGGTAATTTATTTTTGTTGGAAAAACAGTGTTTAATAAAATTGTTTTGTTGTGTAAACAAACATAACCATTAAGTCAATAGTATATAAATGAAGATTAAAGCAATTATTTTAAATTCTACTTACAATATGCAATCAAATCACTTTAATCTTTTTTGACGTAAATTCTAAAGCACTTTACGCACATGTTGACTTTACGACTTTACTTCTTAATCCCTGTCATCTGTTGTTATTGATGTTTGCTATTGACAATCCACAGGATTATAGTGGTTTGACAAAAGTTTAAGCACACATTCAACAATGTGTGAACACATTTCAGCAATAGTCCTTGTTCGATATTACGTGCTTGTGACACAATAAATTGTCAATATTTGTTTAATTTAACCATTGTCAACGTTATATAATATAAGTTCAGCAAATAATACATAGAAATGTTATTTCTTGTCAAGGTTTAAAGGTGTACACAACAATTTATGATTGATGATGATGATTGTCAATTTTGATCACATAATTAGCGTGTGATTGGCATTTTGGACGTTTGAATCGTTTGTTTGGAATCTCGAGGGAGGAAGCATTGTGTGAATTGTTCACAGGCTTTGTCGCTTTATTCACACTTTGGAACAACATGGATGTTATCGTCAATGCCGAAATTGTGCCGAAACTTCAAACGTGAACCAAAACACAATTATTGTTATTCAGCTATTGTTATTCTCCAATCAACTTACCTAATTGTATTATCAAAATAATACATCTATATATTGGTATTTGAAATCATTGTTGCATAAAGGGTTTAAGTGATGTTGTGTTTCGCGTTGCATCGTTTATTGCTTCGTGCGTTCGTTTGATGATGCTTCAAACAGTTAGAGAGGAATCTGTATTGTATATACAAACAGGACATTCCCTATTACAACGCGGTTGTTGCTTGTTAATGTAATAAAAGCGTTAAGCGTTTCGACGATAAACGAATTAGCCAGCAACTGCCGCCAACCGCCACCAACAACCAACCACTGACACCAAACATACACAGTTGGGTCAAACGTACTAGAATTGCGGTGAGTTTGTTAAAAAAATAATACGGTTCAATATTTAATTAGCTGTACTAGCTGTAAATGACATGTTTAGTAACAATAAACAGAAAATATTTTTGTGGATAAATTGTTAATTTTGAGAACCATTGTTTTTATATTATTTTTTACTGAACACCCATTATATACGGGCGCTCTTCTGTTTAAATTGCATATTACTAAAATATTTGATATCTGATTTAAAGTAGTTGTTGGGGTTAAGAATAAGATATTATTTGCGCGGTAAATTCAAACAGATTGACATTGAACAACATAGCGGCGTTGCCAGACTTAAAAATTACAAAAGTGTTGTGTTGATCACGTATCCACGGGTACAGTCTTATTCAAAAATTATGGATCGCTTAGCTACAAACTCGTGTACTTTTATTATATTATATACACATATGCAATATCTATATATTTGTGTACTGTGTTTGTTTGTTTTGTGCATGCTTGTAATTACTAACGTTTCATTAACATAATAAGAATAATGAGTAAAGTTAAAATTGATTTTTTTATGATGATAGTTGCTGACAGGAATATAAACAAAGAGCTAGAATTAGAACATGTCTAGAATGTACGGTAATGCAACAAATGGAAAAATCGATATTCTTCACATCGAAATGCTCTTTGTGCTATTATAATTGAATAATACATAACATTGAAAAACAAAAATAATGATTAGAACAACAGGTTTACATCAAAAAGTTTCAATTTTTTTACATTTATCTATCACCTTTACAGACAATTCATTTTTTTAAATTAAATTATTTATTTCATTTATTTGCTTTGAAGAAATATTAATATTTAAGGAAACAAATGATTAACTGTGTAACTAATTATATATTGCTTTATATAAATTACTTCATGTATTGAAATATTGTTTGAATATATTGAAATGTTTATGGTCATGGTGATGTTATAGTCAAAGATTTTGGACTATGTTATTTATTGAGGAACAACAATTTAATGAGCAACACCAGCGTTCAGTAATTTGGCAGGTATATATAAATGTTCTAACTATAAACAATATGCTATCAATAAGAAATGTTGATGATTTTGTAAAAGAATACAACAAGTTAGAACAAACATGACTACAAGGTTAAGTTAGGTTAGGTTAAGTTAGGTTAAGTTGGAATGTACGTGCTGCTAATTTATAACAATATACAAATTTATATGTTATGGAGATATATCCATACGAGTACACTGTTTGTATATTCATAGAACTTATTTCTAATTATTAAAATGGAAGAAAACATATTAAAAATACCAATTAATAACAAATAAAACAAAATTCATATTTTATTACATGCGATCGGGGATGTTTAACTGATTAAGTATTCAACAAAATATCAATTTCAAGTAATTACTTGCATAACCATAAATACAGATCCTAAATATTTTAAAAAGCAACCGTAAAACGTAACAAACATCGAAATTATTGAATGTAATAATTAATAATTATAATCCTAAAACAATGTGATTGATAACCTGGATACTATTGCATAATGTAATCCTATTTACTCTTCTCGTAATTCTCTTTCTCTCAATATTTTTTGTTTGTAAATAAACAATAATATTTTATTACGTATTGGTAATTAATATTTCTAAAAAAACTGATATGTTAACTAATAACTAACTTTATAGCATAACATTTTACCAAAGTGTTATATAAATGCAATTTTATTAAAAGCTTGTGTTGAAATTGAAATTTACAGGAGGAAATTAAAATGTGTAATTATAATTTGATTTTGCGCAAGTTTAATGAGATGTTCTGATTACAAATGTAAATTGTTTACGTGCACAATTTGCTGGGGATGGCTTTTAAATTTGTTGTCAGATTTAGTTAAAAACACTTGTAAATGTAAAATACAAAATGCTGTAGTGTAGCTTCTGATGGCAATGGTAAAGTGTTGTATGTGTCACTGCTGTTACTGGCAATGACGATGGCGTCATGTGTGACAGGATATAATCCGCCGCAGGTGGTGTTTCATACAATTCCTATACAATTTTAACATATTTTCAACGCGACTTTTATATTATCATATTCAACACTTTTAGTTGTTTATTTTCATTCAATTCACATTTTCTTTTTATATAATATTCATTTATCCATGCAAAGATTAAATCATTTTTTTTTGATTCAAAAATTTTGAAGCGCATAGATCGTCTATGTATCTTAATTTAGAAATCCATAATTAATGTATTTACAAACCTCCGTAATTTGAGCTTTTTTTCCGAAAACATTAATTATAGAAAATTGTTTTTACGAATTACTTGTTTGAAAGAAGTTATTTAATGATCAAAGCCATTACATGCTACAAATTGTTTAAATATCATCTATATGTATTTGTTTATATTGTGTTTACTATACCTATCTATATTCAGCAGTTTGTAATTAGTACTTTATGAAGATAATTTGCTAAAATGCTATAAATGAATGTAGCAATTAAATTGTACAAAATGAAAATAAACAGAACTATCATTCACTATTAACGATGTTCTAGCACTAAAATGATATCAGCTTAATTTACCAGGAATAGTTGCTCGTTAAATTCCTTTTTCAAAGTAAATATTTTGTATATTTTCAACTTTCTTTCAAAGATTTCTCTGGTTGTTTAGTTTAAAAATACTGATTCGACAAAAGCGGACATTTTTAATGAAAATTAAACAAAAACAAAATCAAACCTTAGAGTAAGTAAATGAGATAAATTCAACATTATACAAATATTAGTATAGCTATTCAAAGACGTTAGTAACTTAAGAGGATATTGATATATTGCAGTTTATCATAATTTTGTTTAATCACGTTAATAACACTGTTCTCAAATGTATACACTCAAAAGAATGTAAGAAATAAAAGTGTCTTGTCATTTTAAAATATCAAATAATTATAGATATGCCAACAACAATTAAAAACAAATTGTCTTAACGTTTACATCAACTAAAAGATTTAAATTATTAATTAATTCCTTTAAATTTCTAATATTTCATATATTTCTTTATACTTATGTTTATTTTAACTGTAGAATGTTAAATATTTATACTATTTACAAAATTTATATAAAAATCAATCATAACTCAAACCCAGGAGGTAAATTAAGTCTTTAAAAATTCAGCCACTCTCACCTCGGAATTTGGAACAAGCGTATGAATGCAAAGAGAGTTTAAAAGAACAAATTAACATTAAATCGATAAATATATAAAGTTTGGAATATTTTTTACCAGTGCCCGTTTTTACTTTAATCAAAATCACCTACAAAGCAAACAAAGCACAAAAACAACTACCGCAAGAAGGAAATAAAACATAAACAAAACAAAACAAAATTATAGATAATTCATTATTTATTTATAAGTACAATCGAATGGTTGCAATTTTATATATTATATAATATGTAAGAAATCAAATTTATATATATTGTTTAATATTTATTCAATTTATTTTTCTTACCTCTAAACT
Source organism: Atheta pasadenae (assembly GCA_030264155.1). Classification (NCBI taxonomy): domain Eukaryota; kingdom Metazoa; phylum Arthropoda; class Insecta; order Coleoptera; family Staphylinidae; genus Atheta; species Atheta pasadenae. The sequence goes on along the minus strand of JARJDS010022350.1, from coordinate 3,962 downwards.
CAACTTTGATGATCTTTTCTCCTTTGCATTTGGGCACATGTAATTGTTTGATTCTAATCGCCAACGACATTTTTGCGCCACTATTATGCAATATTAAAGAAAAGGTAGAAAACAAAACAAGGTTTATAAAAATTGGATTTGGTTAAGTTTAGAAGAAAACAAAAACAAATTAAATAAATATAGAAGCTGTTGGCGAAGGCGCCGGAATACTTCGCTCGTCGAGCCCCGGCCGCGATGAGCGAGCGCGACTTGTTGAACGGAGGCCGTCCGTGTCTGCAACTGGCGCGCAGAGCATGAGAGCGCACCATTTGAACCCAGGCTACGGCAGAGGCAGCCGCAACGGTGGCCTAACGACCCTCAAAGGCCACCCGAAAGATGTTTAAGGGAAAACTGGGTGAAATTTAATGCCGCCATCCATGCATACAGCGACATCTAATGTGTAATGTTTGAAGTTATATACAGTTATTTACAGGCAATTTTTATTCACTATTGAAATCAATATTTGTCAGTATCATAATATTTGTTTTTAATTAACAGAGTTTACAAAACATGAGTTATTAGAAAGGAAGTCTTCAAGAAACTAACATTCGTCAATTTAACACAGATAAATAAGAAGTGTTAGGAATATTTAAAGAGTGAGTTAATTTAAAGCAAAAACAACAAAATTACAATGGAAACAAACAGAAAAAAACGTATTCAATTGTGCAACAAAGTCTTTCCTATTTGTCATAGTAATCTATTATGGTTTCCTGTTACCATGTAATTTTCAAACTCATTTTCTGCCTGTAATGCTTTCTTTATTGTCTGCCATACAATATTCATTGCGTTTGTTTTATTCTGCATTCGTACTGTCGTTTTTATTATTCGCTTCTGCTAAGAATACCATAAAAGTTGCCGCGTGCTAGCGACAGTTCCAATGTAACGCATTTTTTAGGCACGTTTTCGAGTCTTTTGTTACTTTTGACATTTTCTACATCGAATAAACGTCAGCATAAATTTGCATGAGCCCAGAACAAATAAGATAAATGAATGCAAAAATAACAAGAAAGGATACCAGCAGAGTAAAATCGCTAAGCGCGTAAATACAAATGGACACATAAAATATGCAAAAGTTTAACTTTTGTGGACTTCAACATTTTGGTTTTAAAGATATTCAGGATTTGGTTTTATAAATATATAAATGACAAAACAAATATTAAATAACAAGCGATGATAATCATCAAGTTGAATAAAAATTAAATTCAAATTATAATTAAGTACGATAACATAACACTTTACTTATTAATAAAATATTCAAACAAAAACAAAACAAATTAAAAGTGTAAAACGAAAAACGTTAACAAAGCAATAATATATGAATGTGACTCATTTATAATCAATTTGTAATAAATATAATTTGTCTTTTCTAAAATCTCATTAAACATGTTATTTGTATGTAAGTTAACCAGCCTAACTTAATATATTTATAAAAAATCAATAATTTGCATTAGAGATTTGTGATTTTTTACTAAATAAAATTTCTTATTTAATATCTACATTCGTCCATTACGTTCTTTGGTGCTTTTTAACAACCTATACGCCGGATAATACTCCCCGGATTTTTCATCTAACAGCTGTGGGTTTTTCAATGTATTGTCGACGTTTCCTAGTGACGTATACCCTTCGTCGTAGAGGCAACAATAAGGAACTTTGAAGCTTAGCAGATAATCCCAAACGTGTGCGAACTCCCAATCCAAAATCGGACTCACGCGCATTATTTCAGGCCAGCCGTTATCAGTTGGCTGGAAATTAAACACACGAATAAATAAATTACGTAAATATTATTTTTGAAATAACATTTATGTAGCGCATAATTTAATCGCGTAATTACCATGTAAGCATTCAAAACAATCAACACTTAACAATATGAAAACAAAACTTGTATACAATTGTATTCATGTTGCATGTTTGAATATACAATTGTTTTTTTTGTACAGAAAAACTTCGTTATCAAGGTTGGCGAGTTTTAAATAATCTAGTTATAAGTGGTAAACATGTTCCCACATTTAATTAGTAGATACTATTACAACATTACGAGTATTTTTGCAAAAAAAAAGATTATTTTTGAATTTAGTAATGATACATTATGGCTACATTAAAATTATGCTGCTTTGTTTATTTAGTAATGTGTAATACTTACTTGAAAGTGACGTAAATTAGATGAAAAAGGATCACTGCGTCGAGTTCCCATCAAACAAGCTTTCAAGTTAGGTTTTTCTTGAAGTATAGCCGCTAACCCATCCTTAATTCCTGATGTTAAGGTATGCACATCAAGATTATAATAATGTTTCAGCTTTTCAATAAACGTATTGACTTGTGGAAATGGTTTTTCAGATTGCACATACATACAAAATACAGGTCTGTTAAAGTTTGGATAGTGATTTTGTAGGATTAGCAACATCAAATGTAGTAGTACAGTACAATCTTTTCCACCATTAAAACTGATGAAAACATTCTCTGGTTTGTAGGTGTCAAAACATTCTTTGATGTACTGTAAATAATATTTAAATTAAACAAAAATAGAACACAACTTAAAAACAAGTTATTACAAAATTTTAACATGTACTTGCAATATGCATGAACAAAAAGTGAATACTTACTTGTATTGCTTCTTGAATAAACAAGCTAGGTGAATTCCATATTTCTGCTTCATATTCTTCCATAACATAGCTATTTATAATTTCATAATTATCCGCAAAACATTGTTGCAATACATTAATCTCTTCTATGCTTCCAGAAAATACAATAACTTTATCATCATCAATCTGTTTGCTTCTGGTTCCATTCTCTCGATCCACTAATTTCTCCACATACTTCTTAACTTGTTCATTAGTATTATCATATTGAAATACTTTCGAATACACTGCCTTTTTTGTGTATGTCTTCAATTGCTTCAAAAATTGACTAAAATCTTGATCAATACATGCTGAATCAATAAAATAAAATCTATGAAGTTTCAGCACTTGATTTTGTTCCTCTTCAATAATTTGATAGTGTTGGTATTCTATGCCATCTGAATTCGCAGTGATTTCTTCTATGATGAATTTCTTACCATCATCATGCCAATGTTCATCATAAACTTTGGCAACTGCACTAAATAAAACTTCTGTGAGATTACCTATTGTTAATACAATGTCATGTACCTTTAAGAATTCGGTCAGCAACGTTTCTAATTCATCGTTTTCTTGGACATATCGAATGTGTACGTTATAGTTGATATTTCTGAGGTCTTGTAACAATTTACAGAATTTATCCGTTGTATTTTTCAGCTGCTGGTTAGACGTGTCATCTTGTTGATTTTGAAGGAAAATTATAGCTGCTGATTGAAACATTTTCCGTCAGTTAGTAATACAAAACAAACACGAGTGCTCCGCACGGTTTTAGTGATCATAGACGAATGCGCTTTCCATTTTGTTGGATTTCTGTTTTATACGAAACATTGCAGCACCAACTATAAACTGACACGACGTCTACGTGCAAAATACAGTGTAATACTTGGAGTAGTGAATTACTTATACTTGTATTTCCGAAATCACTTAAATTTTACGTATTGAAAAGGAGTTACGTGAGATTTTCTAATGTAACGAGTAATAAACCAAGCCTTTCATGATTTTATCTTGAAAGGAAGTTCATTTACAGATTGCTGAATACCCTGAATATAATATATATTAATCGGTAATAATATCAATAGTTAAAATCACAGTGATTTAGAAACAAACATTCTAGAATATTCTGTAATACCAAATTACCCATACGTATTAAAACTTAGTTAGATTAGTTCACTATAATTTTGAGGTCACTCATCAGGGTGCGTTCCACTAGCCGATCAAAACGCTAAAAGCGCCAATTTGACAGTTCCACTTGACGATCTTAATCGATTCGGTCGCGGTGAATACGTCACTACTGACGTCATAACTTAAGTG
>JARJDS010022333.1:0-16127 GCA_030264155.1 Atheta pasadenae | reverse complement strand
ACTTATTCACACTTGTTGCTCTTGCGATGACCGTTGGTACCCAACGAGGTTGATTGTGATCATTTTTAATTAAAGCACAAAACAATGGATACTCCTATATTACAGCAACTAAACGAAGCGAAAAAGTTTCTTTCAACTCTACGAAATAACGTTAACAGTAAGCAAGATGTGCTTGCTTGGTTTCAAGTCAGTTTTATGTGAAATCTAACAAAGTGACACAAAACTAACAGTAACTGTTTCAGGCTTTATGTGGAAAATTATGCGATTTATTACTAAAAATCGCCGAGAATATACGAGCGAAAGCTGGCGAACCTATCAACGAAAATGAAAAAGAGACAATGCTGTTGTATTTATTGCAATTGAACACAAGTCTTTCTGTGCTAATCAAAATATTTACAACTGAAAGTGATATTGGAATAACTATTAATGTATGTATTTCTTTGATTATTACAACATTCTTTAAATATCTAATTTTAGGAATCAAGATATAGTATTTTACAACAAATCATGATGTGTATAATAGGAATTGAAAGTGTAATTAATAGTAATGTACCAGTGAAAGACAACTCTGTTGGTTTTGTTAAATACATGGATTTAGCCTTAGACAAAATGACAGAAATTGATGTAGAACAAGGATTTGACTTCACCTGGAGGACATGTGATGATGCCAGAAAGATAATTGAAGAAGTATTGTGTCATGCCATGTCAATAGCTCAAGTGGCATTGCGAGAAGATTGTAACTCAATCAAAGGAAGTAGTAAAGAAGTGTTACAAAACTTTGATTACCTCCTGCAAGAACTTCATAAATCTCCTCCTAGTATATCAATGTGTAACCTCTTTGTAGATGCTGTTTGTGATAAGTTATGTTCACTGGAATGCAAAGTCAACACAGCAGTGTTAAAACTAGCTTTGAAAGTATTCTCTGAATGTACAACACCCCTTGAAGATTTACACCAGTTCTGTTTGCGCAAATCAAACTCCGACGAAGCTGCTTTAGATGAAGTAGTAGCAGATTTCGACTTACACGTAGACCGCATGATCCAAGTCGGCTTATTTGCTGTGTCATGCTCCACGGATCGTAATTGTACACTGCGCATGCGCAGTTGTTTAGCTTCGCTTGAAGCCCTTGAAGGTGAACTGGTCCCGGCAATGACTGCGCTGATAAAAGATTGCGCCGCACATAACCTATATCATGCAGAAATGTTGAAACACTATTGGATTCGACAAGCCGTAGATTTAAAGAAACATATTTATTTAATAATCGACCCTTTAGCATTCTGTCAAGTAACGCACGAAGTTATACGAGACATTAACAATGAACTAGAGGAACGTTTACGTGATGTGGCGCGTGTTGATAAAAATCACATCAAACCAATCACATTGCAGACTAAGATTTTGTATGAAATGCTATTGGTCAGTTTAGTTGACAGTCCACCTGAGAACCAAGGCGTTGTGCGCAAGTACCTGGATGATGTCATTTGTGTCACAATGGAAATTGATGCAGCTGCGGAAAAGTTACTCAAAGAGTTTTCCGACGTCAGTGGTAATTTCAGCTTCAATAAGGAGAATGTTTTCAGGGTTTTTAAGCGTTGCAAAGTTCAGGAAAATATTTTGAAAAAGTTATTAGACGTTTTGGGTAATAATTCCGTGAAAGATAAGGTTATGTCACATCCCAAGGAAGAAATGCATTGTTTTGATGACAATTCCGGTTCCAAAACACAAAAACATTTAGAACATATAACAATCAGAGGTATGCAAATACTTAAAGATAGAAGTGTTTTATATAGAACACCTGAGCGCGGTTTTGGTAGTGTTTCAAACGCAGTACACACGGCAATGGACACACAATGTGCGTATTAACTTACAATGCATTTAAAACACTAATTGTTTATATTTCAGTTAAATCATTACCATTATCGAGATTAGTTCATTTGCGTAACATGCAATTCTCGCATTCGCGTACTACAACAACGGAAACATCTTGTGACTTGCAGATCACAGATATTTTGGATAATTTAACCTCGCTTTCTTCATCATTAAAATAAATTTATTTCACATTACAAAACCATGTATGCATAATCCATGCACTTTGTTTTAGCTTTTGTTTGTGTTCCACAAAAATGTTTACCAATTATAATAAATTCCATTTTAGATAAATCTTTTATAATGCTTATACTTCTAAGTTGTGGTATCTGCTGTAATGAAGCACTTGTGAATTTAATGTATGATTGTTTATCTGGGACATCAAAAACTTGTTTCAAGGGTAATATTTGAGTTGTTTGTTGCACCTTTCTAAACCTCTGCGACTTTAATATCTGCGCACGCACGTTACGCCAATTTAATGGTTCACGGTTCTCATCACGACATGCACACACTTCCCTCCTCCAAAACGGTACTAATTTATAATCAAACTCATTGTAAAACAACAAATTAACATCCGCATCTTGCACATTATTCACACATAAAATATGATAACTCGCTTGAAGTACACTAACCAACAAATCTACATTTGGGGCTTGCTCACTCTGAGCAATTGTAAATAAAGTGAACAAATAATTGATAAACAAACGCAGTGCGTCTAACCCTAACGCCTTAATTATACACGCTAGAGGTAAAGCGTGTTCCGTATTAAACTCGTACCACCGTTGTGAAACTTTAGCGACCACCAGATCATACAACGGCCTACGCTTGCATAAAATTGCAAGCACGTTACACATCGGTTTGATAACTTCAAAGTCAGTACGTGAACGTAACAAACGTTGTAGTATTAAGCGTAACAATAACTTTAACACTTTTTTCGATACTAATTGTCGTGCAATTATGTTCGTCTCAAGCGCTTCGATAAGATTTAACGCGCTTAATGTGATGGAAACATAGGTTATGTCTTTGCTCAATAAAAAATACCCGAAATGATAGAACCAATTAACGATTGGTCCAATGCGTGCATTACGTTTTATGTCAAGTAAAGCTTCTTGTTGTAGTTTTGGAGTGTTACAGATAATCGCACGACACATTGTGTCGAAATAACGCACGTAATTCTGTGTTGAATTTGCTGATGCTTGTGGATAGGTTAGTTTTTGCATAAAAACATCACCTGGTTGTATCACTGTGCCTGTTTCTTCTGCCAAGTCCATTAGATTTACTATAGTATCATCTAGATATAAATATTTATCAGTTAGTGGTATAAAGTTGTAGTTGTTACTGGCTCCATAGACTTTATCTATGTTACTGTCCTCAAAACTAGCTTCAATGTCTGTAGCAAGAAGTGATGTGCGGCCAGATAAATTGGCTTTGATTTGGGCATTCTGTAATTTTAATTGTTAAATATATAAATTACAGTTACTAAGAAGCGTGCCCTGTATGGTTTGAGTAAACTTACATGTGTAATTTGTCTTAATTTATAACTTAAATCTTCTGCTAGGTTGTAAGACACTTCATGAGGTGTTTGTTCAAAGATGGATTGTTCTGCGTAATTAATAACAGATTCACGGCTTAAACGCGCATATTGTTTAGTTGTTGGTGACTCGCCCATTAAGAATTCAATCAATTCAGATGGTTCCATTTTACCAGAACCACTTGCAATTGAATTTTCCGATTTTCGCTTTTCTGTTTTATCTTTGCCAGCATTTTTCTTAACTTTCGGGCTAGTTGCGTTTGTAGATCTTGGTTTAGTATTAACTGACGACTTCATTTTCTAAAGTCTATTCAAATTTCTATTTATTACTAAGCAGAAATACTATAAAACCATATAAAACGTACACTTTGTTTGACTTTGTTGTTGTTTTTAGTTTTTTTTTCCGGTTTATACAAAACACAACCTAAAAGTACCACTGTGTTGCATACAGTTGCAAATAGTTGCGCAGACGCAAAACAAGCAACAATCTGCAGCAACCTCTGGCGGTTTGTTTACACACAACAATGACAGTTACTGACAGTCGTAAAAATCAAAACAATTGAATGTGAACAATCAATAATTTGTTTCTTGTGGTTTATAACACAAATAATAATGGCAAACGATCGTGAAATTTTGCGTGAAATATGGGAAGGCAAATTACCGGTGTGTTTTATGTTGGACGCAGAAGAAGTGTACGATTTGCAGCAACCAGATCCATTTTATTTGATGGTTCCGCGACTGTCGTATTTTCCGCTGGTGATTGATAAGGTAAACTTTCTTTTAGTGTTAATGCTTAAAAACTACAAGTTGGGTATAAATCGTAGGTAAAGAAACATTTTATGAGGTTTATATCAAATGACAAAAATGATCAAGACATGTGGTTGGAGTATGATGGGCAACCATTGAAGTGGCACTGCCCAATTGGTGTGTTATTTGATTTGCACATTAACAGTGATAATAATCAAATTACACTTCCATGGAGCATTACTGTTCACTTCAATAAATTCCCGGATAAACAGATATTCCGCTTCAACAGCAAGTATATTAAATTTTGAGGTTAAAACCACAAAAACAATTAATTATTGCTTTCAATTTTAGAGATTTAGTAGAGGCTTACTTCTTAGCTAGTCTAAAAGAAGCTGACTTACTTAAACATAGATCACAAATTGTGGGTTCTATGCAGAAGAAAGATCATAATCAATTGTGGCTTGGACTACAAAATGGTAATTATTATAATATAACTGCGACTCAAATCAATTAACATATAAGTTATAAATGCTTTAGATAAATTTGATCAATTTTGGGCTGTGAATAGAAAGTTGATGGAGACAATAGCAGAACAAGACTGCTTCAAACACATTCCATTTAGGTTGTATTTCAATGACAGTTACATGCAAAAACTGGTTAAACCTGTTGATGACGACGGGCGTAAGAAGACCCTGCGTGACTTGTTGATGGAAGCGTTGCCTCAAAGTGATACTAACAGTACTGTTTTTACCATTTTTCACAGATACATTATTGATTTTTAATTATTTATAGGTAAAGTTTGCACACATGGTATGTTTCCACCATTGGACACTCCTTTACAATGGATGTCAGAACATCTCAGCTATCCTGACAATTTTCTGCATTTATGTTTAGTGAACTCATAATTAATAGTATTCATAGAGTTAACCACATTATTGTAATAATAAACTATTTATAACCACCTAACCTAAACAGCGTAATGAATTTTTTCACAACAACGCCTTCACGTATACTTCACTACTACACGCACTGTGCCAACACGTACACCGTGTTAGTAGTAGTGCAGCACTCGCATGTGCTTCGTATTGCCAAAATACGCCAACAGAGGTCGCATAGGGTAAAACCAAATAAAACTACCGGGTGTTGTAAATGTTAACCTCAAAATGAAATGAAAAAACAACCAGCGATTCAAATTATTAATTTTAATATCTAAACACGCTTACAGGTTAAACCACCTGGCAGGAATATCAATAATTTGTGCATCCACCCTCACTTTCTGCAACTTCATTTCCTTCTGTTCCATAACCTACAACGACACGTATTAGTTCCCAATTATTAATAAATTAGTGAGTGTAATTACCTGTCGCTTGGGGGCTTCAACGTTGCGTTTATACATCAAATTAACTTAAAACTAATTCCTACAACACCCTGTATATGTTTAAGTGTGCAATAACAATTGGAGAAATAATTTATTTTATTTTTGGCACACAATTTGAAATAATTTAAATTTAAGTACGAAATATAAGCGCATGCGCATCACCAATAATGTGTGGGTGGGAATGTGACCAACGTCACCGCCACCGGTACCGGCACTTTCGCGTCAAGTTTATCAGCATGACGCGTCAGTCGCAGCTTAGGGTGTATTGGAATCGTATGAGGGTTGCGGCGACTGCGCGCCACCACCTCATCGACCTTACTGCCTTTAGACATTAATCTAGTGACGAATTTTTGCACATTTTCTTCAGCTTTGCCGTGCATTGGAGATCGTGACATGTTATGATTATTACTAATGTTTTTATGCGTGTTTGGGGTGGGGGTGGTATTTGATTGTGATGTTTTAAGTTGGTCACCCTTAGCGTGCGTCTGGACTGCTAGCTTTTGCTTGGAAACGCTGACGCGCAGATTAGTTATGTGACGCGTCGTTTCGGCCCACCAGCGACGCGTTTGCGACACCTTGGCGGCGAGTCCGGGTGGTGTAGGGGTCACTGCTTTCGTGCATGGGGTCGGATCGGCGACTTTCGAGTGACACAACGAAGCTTTAGTGGGCGTGGTCAAACGTTCAACCTGCAATTGTAACAATTTTTTCTTACTCACAACGTTTTTATACTTTTGTTGAAATTTATAACCTCAAACTCTTTAAATTTCCGTTTAGCTTTATTTAATTGATTATCATCGGCGCGTTTGCGTTGCATTAATGGCTTAAGCTTCCTCGGGCTGTTTGGATCCGCCCCAAACACTCCACGATTTTCCGCCATTTGTATCATCGCTTTGTTATCCATACGCGTCACTTGCTTCCGTTGCATCAACGCCAAATAACACCCCTTCTCGGCAAGTTTCAAACATTGATCTGTATTTACACACAAATCGGGCAAATTTGACAAATTAAATAAGTCACAATCGGGTACAATCGTGTCTTTTAAAGCTTTCGAACGTTTCTCGTCCAAAGATTGTTGACTTGCAGTTGTCAGTACGTAATCATCAGCGCCATCTTCAACTCCATCCTGTAAATACAAAAAACTCGACTGTTTAAACATCACATCACATAACCCCAAAAACGTTAATACCTTGATCGGTTGCAATCCTTTAAACTTTCCCTGAATAACCGCGTGATGTATTTGCGCATATTTATTAATCTCTTTGATAGTTTTCTGCACCATCTGCACATTTTCCGCATCAATTTCAGAGTGCGTTTCGTACAAAACAAACTGAATTTGTGGTCGTGACATAGCAAACTTTAACGTTTGTTTCTGTTCGTCTAAAATATTCGCGACACGTTTCCTACCTTCTGGTGTATCTTCAGTTTCAGTTAAAACCTCCAACATTGCAAGATCTCCACCCCTCGAACAGACCAAATCAATAGGATCAACCACAGCTGAATAACTATTTGGTGGCGTTGCAAACACAGCAATCACCTCTTCGAAATTATTCGAATCTGGTGGTAAATCAATCATTTTCTCCGAAAATATCGAAATGTTTTTAATCCCCAAATCATTGAAGTAATTCTCATACTCCGTTTTACGATTACCGGCACTGAACGCCAACAACTTTTTGATATTATCATTCTGTCCCAAGATGGACGCCAAATACGCGGTGGTACGCGGTGAATTAACGTGCGATTGAATCACTGATCCTGTCAATTGCAAATCCCCAATAACTTTAACAAATGTAGCCGGCCCAAGACAAAATGATTTATCTTGAATTATCAATTTATTTTTGCGTACTAAAACACTCTTTACCAATTTATTACGCATTGTAGGATGGAAAATAATAAATTGGGGACAATGCGGATCCATTTTGAAAGTATCATCGGTCAATGTAGTCGACTCATCAATCAAATTAATGTTTAAAGTTTTAGTGATCGTCGAGGTTAAATCATCAGCCGACTTAACTTTTTTAATATTCACCCAACAAGTCAAAGGCACTTCTGAACACGGTTCACTTTTTTCATCACGTAAATGATGTGGTAACAACGCAGATAATTGTAACGCTTTGTTTTTGATTCGAATGCGAGCAATAGCAGCTGCCAACTTAACACGTTCCATCCATAATATCCGTTCGACTTCCATAAGTCCTGCTGAAGGAAACAATGCCGCAACTTGAGCTGCATTAGATGTTGTACGCTTTCTAAAACTTCGGTGGTACAAATCGTATAAGAGTAACCAAACACGTGATGCAACTGGCGACATCTACACAGACGTTGTTTAATATTAGTAGTGATAGTAACAAGAAACACCAGATGTCGTTATTGTTACTGTCAAAAACACTTAGGATAAAATGTCAAATACCTTAATATGTTCTCGAAAAAACATACAATCTTCTAAACACTGATTTAAAATATTTTTATCTGTAAAATTGCAATTAAAAAAATGACAACTTAAAAACGTGAGGGTAAGAATGAAAACTTTTCTTTAAACTTACAACGAAAAACATCATAAATCAACGTGTAGACTCTTCTCATGTCTTGTTCGTCCCGAAAATCAACTGGTAATGGTGGCTCGTTGAGTAATCTACCTGCATTTGCAATATCTTCAAGCGTCCACGTGACGGGCGCAGGGCCGGCTTGTTTGGTTTGTGAAAGTCGCGCCGCTTGTGGTGCATGAAACGGCGCATGTTTAGGTTTTGCTGGTAAAATGTTCCAATCATGCAGACCTGGAGGTGGTGCACCACCCAATGGATCTTCTTCCATTTTATTTTCTGCCTTGGATGATCTACTGAATGTGTAGCAACATGAAATTTAACTTAGAATGTATCATTTCCCTATCGTTTTGCTTCCGAAATAAGCGTGTGGATGAAACTAATTAATTATTTTATGAAACTAGGTTATGGAGCAGTAATTTTCGTTTCTGAGGGTTTGTGGGAAACCGCGCCGACGGAAACCCAAAAAATCGTGTAGAAATATTTGACTTTTTAATTTGTCACGCGCATGACTTTAAATGATAAGCGTCACACTCGTTTTACGAACAACAAACAACGTTTTGTGTCAATTCAAACTCACACTTCATTTGTTTCCAATTGAATATTTGTTTCATTAGTTTCCTCTTGTTGCAACCGCAAAGCTTCTTGTTCTTCTAATAACTTTAGCCGACGAAGTCGTTGTTTTTCTAACATTTTTTTATAACAAACATCCGTCCATGCAGGATCACTTGGAAATGTAATTAAATGCGTGCTCGCCCAAGGATCTTCATCTAAAGGGTGGACGTAAAGTGGGGATGCGAGAATATCACGCATCATTGCTGCTAAACGCCCGATTGATGCACGTTCTTTTCTTTTTATTGCACCGTTCGTGATATGCTTCTGTTTCGTCCGAGCGCCGGTTGTAACTGGAGACTTTAAATAGTTTACGTTATCGCTGCCCTGATTATGAGACGAGGGGGACGATCCCCCTCGGCTTGCTTCGGTGGCTGACGCAACGAGTTGCCACAGTCTACGCTCGCAACTACCGATCCCACATTTTGTTTCATCGTCCCCGTCATTTCCAACACCACTAAAAATTGCAACGAAAATTATCTTATAAAAAAACATCCTCTATAACCAAGTTGCAAATTCGATTAAAACACGAAAAGCACTTTACCCTTTCCTTCCTTGATGCAAATAAATTGGATAATATCTCTTGATATATATATAGCTTGAGTACAAAACAACTAAAAGATAACCATAAAAAGAACACATGACGTGAATTTTGTAGTTTAGTTTGCAGATTTAAAAAGTTTGACACAAAATCGAAACACAAGCCATAAATAAACTTCGATCAGGCAAGTTTTAACCTGTTTTAGACGAGTAATTAAGTAATAAATAACCGAAATAACCTAAAACGGAAATCTAACATTTTCAGCGGCAGTGATTCCAAGGTATTCGCCTTTTCTAGGTCAATTTCCATTTTCAGTCGATTTAAAGGCCATTTCATGCCATTTAATGCTTAAATCTTACATGTTTTACAGTTTTGCAATGTTACGTACAACAATGTTGGCATAAGCCAGCTCGGAAAACTTCGATTAGCTATTATGTTCACTGTCCTAGTCTTCAGTTTATACGAATTAAGTAATATATTTATTTCGTACGCCGAATTGCGCGCACAAATCGAACCAACTTACAAAACACATTAAATACAAACACAATCTACAGGATATATTTTATTAAAATTATAAAAATTATCCAAAAAAACACACACTAAAACAAAAGACCAATGACAACTAAAAATGACAGCTTGAATATAGGCAACCCAATTTCCTATCGTGTCATTAATGAAGGTCAATTAAAATTCATTTTCCTATAACTTTCCTTCGCTTTAAGGCAGTGTTATGTTATGGTAACGTATTGTATGAATGTATCAATATATTTTTTGCGTTTTTGCACCGATATGATTATCGTAAGATTGCAAAATTAGGAATTTGGGGAGGGATATTTATAGAAATGAAGAAAATAATAAATTCTTTCCGATCACGCGACTGTCGCACGCTGGTCGCACGCGGTGTGGTTATTTCAAACGTTTTTTCTAACCTGTCACATGACGACGTACATAAATCGGCAATGCAAACCGCATTATTTTCTTTATTTTATTTTATTACTTGCGGTGTGTAAGCTTTTATGTGTCTGAATGTATTTTTATCTTTACGTTTTACACTAATTTATTCCAGTTCCGGTTTCCGGTACCATAATTATTGCTGTTCTACTTTGACCTAGTAAACTTTAATTTTTGACGTTTTCATATAGGCAACCCATTATATACAAGTACACAGAGATAAACATAGATGTCGCTTTGTATAAAAACTGTGATTTTCTAAGAATTTATACTAAACTAAAAAACAAAGATTATCTACCATAGCGTAAAAGTAAATGCTGGCAATTAACGAAACTTAAATTACTTTAAATTACTGTCCTAACGTTGACAATTAACGAAGATATTTTTATGTGCATTTGTCACGTAAATGGACGAATGAAACTATTTAATTGTTGTTTAGCCACAAAAATACGTGTATTAATTTTAAATAAATAAACAAATTAAAATAAATAACTCAAAACATCGTTTAATACAAAAATAACAATATTTAAACAAATTAATCAATTGAATGTTTGGTTGCCTACCTTGTGATGGTTTTTAATATTTGTAAAAAACCACTCATTTTTATTAATTAAAACTGTTGTATGGTTAAATTTGACTTCATATATAAACACACTTATTAATCTTCGAATTTGTGCAAATTTTGAATAAAAGCTCCGCATGCATTCGCGTTTTGACATACTATGACAAGCAAATCGTTCCACAGCCTAACCTAAAATAAGTTCATGTCGTTCACATTTATTAAATTCTGTGTTGAATTGAAGGATGTCTGTCCGGGTGGTGGTGAATGCGCAATTGCGTTCCAACAAACGACCAAAAGGCGACGTCGCAGGCGCTTCGCATAAATAGCTTTAATACCACTGTACGAGCTTTTGACATGATAATAACCCTTTTCATTGCGTTTCCGCAAGCGAGCTAAATATGGACATAGGCATGGGAAGTGATACAAGTCACGTGAGTCACGACCAGAGGTCACGACAACAGAAGGTTTTGAATTGAACAAAAGACTGAATTGCAATCTTTTGTTTTCTCCATCATCGCAAAACAACAAAGAGGTAAACACATTTTATTGACTGAACACTTTCTAGGGCCAATTAATTAGATTTAATTTTAATTTTAGGCTGTGCAAGCTTTAAACTCGTCCCTACAGCTGTGAAAGCAACAAAACAACACAACAAAATACTCGCAGAGTGTCCATACATTTGCCCCATGTAACCATTAATCAACGGCGCAATAAAACCAGATAATTGGACCAAACTTTGAAAAGCACCGTTCACGGCACCATTGTTTTTCTCATCAGACATCTCAATAATACTATCAGTCCAGGTAGATTCCAACAGAGTTTTAAATATCGTGAACAATAAAATGAACGCGATATAAGACCAAAAGTATGGCAACATGTAAATCATAACGAACGCTAAAAGCATTCCAATCGTACCCCATTTGTAACCATCGGTGATGTGTTTTCTGATGGCATTCATTTTAATATTCACGATAAGGCTACTCACGCCATAGAAGGAAATTATCATGCCTACTTCGTTAGGGGTAGACTTAAACACTTCAGCGAATACAAAACCTAAACTTTGATGATAAATTGACGCTGCAGTTTCGACTAGAAAGCGCAGCGTGAACAGAGTACCGAAAATTTTCCAATCGACTTGTTTTAAATTGTCAAAGATTTTATTCAAAGGCGATCTAACCTTGACACTGTCCTTGCCCTCTTTCTTAATTTTCTTAGGTGGCGATGGCAAACAATGGCAGACAACTATAAAAAATTTAGGTTAAGTTAAGACCAAACCAAAACGTATTTGTTATTAGTACTTACCAACATTAACAATAGAAAGGACCAAACATAAAATCGATAATTTAAAGAAACCATCATTCATACTCATAATAACACCCCCAACAATAGGAGCAAAGGTAATTGACATTGCAACCACACCACGGATTTTACTTTGTACTCCAGCTTGATCAATTTCTTTACTTTCAGTCAATAAGGTACGTACCAAGATTTGTCCGTGGAGGAAACACGCTGAAATATAATCACAAAGTTTTGAGGTTAAGTTTACTAAGGTTTTTCATAATTTGAAGGTATGTAACGTACAATTTATAATACGTCCTGCTATGTAACAATACAAGTATGGAATTGAGAATATCAATTGACTTAGTAGTAATCCGTATGCAGAAACTAGTAGAGCAGGTTTTGCACCCACATTATCACTCCAACTACCCTTAAAATGAAAACAAACACCGTGTTGTATGCTAATTGCATTAATTATAAATTTAAACTTACAAAAATTGGTCCCGCAAGAAATTGTAGTAAACATTGAGCAGATCCGAGCATTCCAAGGATAAATCGATTGCCTCCGATTGCTATGATTTGTATTCCAAGCATGGGAATTACAAGGCCAAACGAAAACAGTTCCTACATTTAGAAATCAAAATGCATGAACATTATTTGGCTTAATGTTTAATAATTAAGTAGAATTATTACTTACAATGAACGAGAGTATATACACATATTTTTTCACCATTTTCGCTTCACTTTCTGTTAACTTTTTACACTCAATTTCAACAGCTCGTGTGTTTTATTTTTAATTCTTTTATGTTGCAAATGTTTTGTAACGTATGGTTACTTCACTATTTCACTACTTTACTCAGTAGCATAATAAACATATTTGGGTTTAATACAATAACTATAAAACTCATGTACGAGTACGTGACGTTTCACATGACAATGATTTGTAAAGATAAGATACTTAATGATAAGATAAATACTAATTGATCAATCGCTTGAATATTTATGTTTATGTCATGATGTGCGATTGATATTTAATGTAGTTTTTTTGTTATTGTTAATGTTACATTCAAGTAAAATTTATACAAAACGTGCTGAATAATGGTTGCAAGATAAGCAACCATATATACATTTCAAGGCAATACAAAGAAGTAGAGTAGAGGCTGGACCGCGCGTGGAAGCAATAAGAAAGAAGTGGAGAGTCGATGTTGCCTGTACGAAGGCTGGAGGAGGAATGACGAATGTTCTGAGCTGCGCCGGCTTTTATAGCCTGGAGCGGTACCCCCCACTCCTGTCCAACCCCCTGCGTGACGCTCCACCACGCGTGCAGTAGCGGAACTCAGACATGTTCCGACATGCTCAGTACAGACCCGTAACCTATGCCCGTAACACCCTCACGAGGTACCCCCACTCCTCGCAAAACCGGTTCCCCGGCGCAGTACTTCCACTCCACTCGTTCCTCCCAAACTGCATCCATCTATATGTACATGTATTGCATGTTTTGACGTACCATATCTTTACTTGTTGTTCTTTATCTTTAAACTTATAATATCAAGATAATAACAAAAATTTAGTTTATTTCGTGTAGTATTATACATGTTATGGTTCATCATCAGTTTCAACATTCGCTGATTGTATCAAACTAACTTGACGCCCTCCATCCGTATCGCTTTGGAAGTGACTCAAGCTCACACTCGAAATAATAATCACCAGCAAAAGAATGAGCAACAGAAGCAAAACGATGATCAACGCTATCCATAATTTAATGTAGGGCCACCAAGACGCACTGCACGGACTACACCCTGCATGTTTACGACGATGATGATGCACAGTATAACTGATATCTAGCGTTTCGACTGTCTCAACTTCTGAAGCAGGACGATCGCAGGTTTGGTCGCACGATTCCAACGATCTGCACTTACAAGCCATCCTTAACACAAATCAACGCTATAACCAGCTGTACACAGCTATAACACACTATAAGTTGACATTTTTTACAATTGACATAAACGACATAAACTTCACATGTCAAATTCAAACACCTAATAAAAATGGGATGAAAATATCTAACCTAAAAATGTTTAGGAAAATAATCGCTAAATATTTATTATATTAATTACAATACACAAATAGTTACAATAATAAATATTTGATCTTAAATTAATTGTTCTGGTTGGTACATTATACTGACGATAAGACTTAGAGCGTAAGTTCTGAGGAAATTTACTATCATTAAAGTATGCAACCCAATATATATGCATACACAATATTTTAATTTATATACAAAAGTTTTACGTTTAGGAATCAATTCTAATCAAAAAGTCTAATCATTATGAGGTTTTTGGTTCTATTTATTATAAAGAATAAAGTAAAGGACTAAAATAAAGAAATCGCGGAGTAAATTTAATGTAAACGTTAAAAAACGAATTTTAATAATTACTTACTAATCGCATGTTTTCGCTGCCGTATCTCATAACTAACTTCTTTATTTATCGGATTGCTTACAGGATTAACCTGGAATGAATTAGGACCGTGCTGGTCGTAAGTGGGGCGGCGTGCGCTTGCATCTAACGGGAATTGTACATCAGGAATAAACAAAGCCCTGCGCAATTCTTTCCAATTTAAATTCGCAATTACCACCCGAGCATCGTTCGGATTAACAAACGGATTACGTGTTTCTAAATGATCTTGTATCTCAGCATCGTTATCGTCCTTTTTACCACTGGATGTACCTACAGGTGGTTGGAAATAAATACTTGGTTCTATTAACGTATTCTGTGCGTTTTGTTTGTAATCTCTCGGTGGTTGTATCACCGTACTAAGGTTAGGTTTGTTTGGATCAACTGACACTTCTTCAATTGCAATTGGTACATCCGGGGTTACAGTTTTGGGATAAACAGGCGTTGTGGCTTTAAAGTTACTAGCGAAATTAACATTAACTTTATTTTGTTGTTCGTTTGGTTGCCTACTTTGGGATTGAACAGAATTCGGGTAATACTCAAGGTCGTTGATGTTTTTCGGTGGCTCTACAATCGAAGACAACCCATAGGGTAAATTAGGAATTGGTGGTAAATCAACGTTAGCCAATGGCTCTTCAGGAGTAACAAAAGTGGGATACACCGGTGTGGTTGCTTTGAAATTGCTCGCGAAATTAACTTTCGCATTTTGAAGAGTATTTTGATCATTATTAAGTGGAGGCGCCACTAAAACAACTTTAGGTTTATTAATTGAATAATCATCTTCAATCAAAGGTATTTCCGCTGGTGCAACATTGGGATATACCGGAGTTGTTGCTTTAAAGTCAGATTTGAAATTAACTTGAATATTTTCTTGTGTTTGTTGATTATCCTGTGTATTAGGATTATAGACTTCTGGTTTTTGATAGTACGGCTTTTTAGTTCTTTGTTCTTTTTGCACAATCGGTCTTTCAGTACTTCTATACTCAGTAGACCAATGACTTGGTAGAAAATACGGCTGATCTCTTGCATCACTGCCTCCAATTAAATTTTGTTGGTTAGGTGTTTGTGCACGCCCTGTACGATACACTATATTATATTCGGACGCGCTCGGATGGGCCAATAAATCAGGACGTGGGGTACGATGATAAGGATGCTCGTCGTCGTCTTCAACAAAGGGCTTTTCACGTTGACCTATCAATAAATTCGCATCGTAATCCACCTCTGATTTGCTACAATTTACCATGTACCTTTAAATCAATAAATTCAATATGAATCACATTTTAATAAGTAGTTCCATTAATCAACATACCAATGGTCACAAATTAACATACGTTGTTGAAATAGGGTCGTATTAGGGCAAGAATAACTAAATTGTCTTCCTAATGTATCACACATATGATAAATCTACAAAAAAATGATTATTCAATAAATGTTTGAATGTTTATTGGTATTGTTTTACCTGACATCCAGATTGTACATCCGCATAATACCCTGATGGTCTACCTTGGCACGAAAACCGTCCATTATTTCCCTTGAATGTAAACAATACCATTGCAATTAATTTTGAAACAAATTAACTAAAAAATTTAAGGTTATGCATGAAATTTCATTACAACTAGTTTACAACAAGACACTAAGATTATATTTAGGGTGTCTATTTACGTGTCGCGT
>JARJDS010022300.1:0-11719 GCA_030264155.1 Atheta pasadenae | reverse complement strand
TAAAGTACCAATCAGAGGTGTATTCAATGAATATCTTGTTGCTGTTCAAAAAAAACCACAACTTGATAAGTTACGATCCATTTTAGAAAAAGCTGTGTACAAAGGACAAGAACATGAGTACGAAGTTAATAAAGAAAATTTATTCACCTTTGATGAGTTATGGTTAAAGGTACAAAGCTCTAAAGTTGAATTGAAAGCTGCACTGAAACAGATGCAAGTGATTACAGTGGATGGCAACCTGAGATTATTAGATTTTGAATATCATTTCAGAGTTTTGTCATATATGTTAAAGATTATTGAGGAAAACTCTTGGGCACTTGATGAAGTTGATTATGAGATTACAATGGAAGCACTAAGTGACTTAGTGCCTTTGGCTGTTTTGAATTCTGTGTTTGAGTTGTATACTGAAGAATCAAAGTTTGTTGATGGAACTCAGTTGTATCAATATAAAGAATTTGATGTGTGTCAGTTTTTTGCACAAGTTTTGTTGTACAGTGCTGGCAAGTTTAATTTGCGAGAGTTTTTACAAGCTTGGCAAGAATCAGTACCAGAAGGCATGATTACTGATGAGGAGATGTTGTATGGGATTGCTGTTGTTGATAGAAAGGCTGTGCCAAGTGTTGTGTGGAGTTTTCCTGAAAGTAAATTGCCTCAAAATATTAATGACAGGTTTAAGGTCTTGTTTGATACTAGAGAGAAATGGAGTGTCAATGAAATTGCTCCTTATATTAAGTATGTTTTGCTTCTCATATTAATTTTATTATGTATTAATTATGTGTTTTCGTTATAGGAATCTAACTAATGAGAAGCAGGATGTAAATGCATTGCTGACAAAATATGCCAGGCCTTCGAAAATTGATGGGATTAAGTATTATTCATCAAAACATGCTAAATAAATTGATTTAACTAGAATATGTTATTGTTTTAAGTTATGTATTAAATAATTAATTAATAAACAATTAATTTGCTATATAAACAAAATTTGTTGAATTTATTTTATGTTTATAAGCGAAATTCCCAAACGAATTTAAATTTTTGCGCCATTGCTATTGTGCTGCTGCAAAATAGATGGGGTAGAGTGCGATAAAGTCTGTTACACACTGCGCTCAAATGTTTGCATGTGTTAGTGAAAACGTTTGTTGGTGTGAAGTCGAACGTCTATGTAAGACTTTATATAAAATAGTAACGTTCAGTTCGAAAACTCGTGAATAGATACCGCACGAATGCAGTTTTTAAATATAATTTGTGCGTTAGAAACAATTGAATTTATTGATTTGAATAAAAGCGATCAATGTTTTAATTTCGGACGACGCTAACTTTTTGTTGTTAAAATTCAACTAACAACTAAATAATTGTAAGAACAAGGTAAGTTTTTATATTATTTATTATTGAATTAGATTATTATTATCACATTGAATGACATAGAATTTCACAATATCGATTTTCAAAAAAATGCATACGTAAAATGCACAATTGAGCATAATTATGTATCATTTATTATACACGCTGTAATTTTTCACGCATGTGTTTTCAAAGTATCAATAAATATTTGCGAATAAATCATACTTCTAAACGTTAGACATTTGTATGTATCATGTATGTACAGTTCTGTAATGTGTATGAAAAGTATTTGCAGATTTGTACTAATATTAAATTGTTAATGACGATTAGAAATACAGTAGTAGTTATGAGTGTTAAGTGCTATTAACGTTAAATGCCGGCAATAGTACATAATAATGTGAGATTTAATCATTAAGTAATAATTTTCATAATTATAGTTTAATCTAATTTCGTAGGCGTTTGATCGTTGCCGTCATGACGCGTTGTGTGTCGAATTGCAGTCGATTTATCTTCTAAATATATACAATGTACTTTAAATTTAATTATATGCCACTTGCCTAACACGAAACATTCATATTTATTAAAAATTAAACTAACAATTTGTAGTTTTTGTCGAATTTGTTACAATAGTAGATATTATTTGATTTATTTACATTACAAACTTTTATTTTTGTTGGTTTTAATTTTCAAATGTTTGGTTATGTTCCAACTGGTGATGGATTTGTGATTTAATTTTTGTACATGTCACACAAAACTTTTTCCATCGGCGTGTTGCCGATTGTTTTATGAAAGAATACAGCTTCAATGCGAGCTGCAGGAACAATGCGAAGTAAAGGTAACATAAGAAGAAGGCGTCCAAAGCGTGCTACTTGTCCTGGTAATTGAGCGCGACAGTGCTGCCACAACATAACTTGAGCTTGATCTTGTAGATTTTCAATTTGACTTGGATCTTTCAATCCACGAGTTTCTATAACAGCAAATAAATTCTCTGTTAATTTTATTTTGTATATTGAATTTTAGTTTAATAAAGAGTTTACCTGCTCTAAAAAGAACGATAGCTTTTAAACAAGCAAATTCCGCAGGGTCCACATGAACAGTCTTAAAACGTATTAAAGTGTCAGATAGATATCTAACATCTGTTGTGGAATGACCATTTTTAGCATGTTCGTTAGGGTTGAAAAGGGGTGACGCGTTTACGTCCAATGGCATACACCATTGGATAGCATTTAAAAGAAACAACTCACTCCAAGCTTCTTCTAACAAAATAACCTACAAAAATAACCACAAATGATTAAATGATTAAGTAAAAAAACATTTAATAAATTTACCTGGTCACGAAACGGTAAGCTAGCAAAACTCGGTAAATTTTTCGCCCATTTGACAGCCATAAACAATAAACGTGCCGAGGTTTCGTAGACTGTCTCACTGGAACTGGGATATAATCCAGTGGCGAGGGCTGATTGCGGTTCGGGTCTTACTGGTCCACTGCTGGAGGATACACCACAACCTGCAGGCGTATCGTCCTCCTCATTGGTCACATCTATACTTTCTTCTGTTAAATAAAAAATATGGGGATTATAAAAAAAATCCATAAATTTATTTTTTTACAAATGGATTATATATAAGGTTATGTAGGTATGTGAACAACCTGCTCGGTAGGTTTTCCAATTATATTAATACATATTTAATATGAGACGGGTTTGTAGCAAGTAAGGGTTTGTTTTGTAAGCGATAGTTGGTTTGGAAGAGAAAAGGGTGAGTCGTTTAGACGGGACGAATCATGTAATCCTTCTTGTAGAATCGGGGTGATATTACGATATTGCATTATTCCCAGAAGAATAATTAGTCACTTGCTGGTTTTGCATATTGTAGACTGGTGTAATCCGCGATGTAACATAAGGGATTGTTGAGTATAACCTCAAAACGCGAGTAAACTGTTTTGAAGTCTTCAAGGATTACATATGTGAGGTTATTTTATGAAGACGTAGCAGAAAAATAACCGATAAAAAGTTTGATTAAAGATTGATTGATTAGTTTGCAGTTGTTTCTAACAACTAAGTTAAATTATAATCATTTCTAATATTCTACTTACCATCGTTGTCACTACTAACATCTTGCTTTATAGGTGAAGTATCCAGTTCCCTGTTAATCATAGGTGGCGGTGGTACAGCATGCAGCAACCCACCAGGCGCGTACCTCGCTACTGGGGACATCGCCATTGTTAACGAAACCGGTGGACTGTGAAAAGATGAAAAATACAGGATTTATAACGCAGGTATAAACAAGTGTTAAACATTATCACACAAAAACAAATCGAGTGGAAAATATAACGTGTGACTGGTTGCGGTCTCTTCACTTCTAACACTATCCTTCATAAAATGCTTACATGCTAACATCAAAGGACACAATGACACGTGGTTGTATGCTTTTTAGTTGTGTACAATCACTTTGTCACCTTTACGCTAACGGGTTGACTTGTTTTAGTATTTATAACCCGATAGTGCGATATTGATTAGTAAAGAAACCAAATAATAAAGATAATATTATATTATACTCAGAAAGGACGCGTTAACTTTAAAGGTCGTACGTGGCTTTCATCTAATGCTTACCCAAACACACCAACGGCAACAGCCGCCTCCCGAAGAGCTCTTTCTTGTTCGGCGCTCATGTCGCGCAAAGTTTCCGGTCGAATTGTAGCTGTGTTACGAGGTTGGCGTTCGTTTTGCACCGCTGGAATTTAAACAAACATATTTAAAAGCTCATCAATCTAAATATTTCTTGTTTAGTAAATTTTTGTAATTGTTATCAATCAGAAATGTTAAAAGTGTTTTGTTATTAAAACGATAAACTCGTTGTTTACCGAAATAGCGTCGTCGTTGGTGACGGTGGCGGTGTTCCTTTTGCATAAATTTTGGAGGACGAACCGCCACAGCACCTACGGACAATTGCATATATTTAACAACACTATTTCGATTTTGGTTTGTAATTTATTTGTGTGTACACAATGTAAACCATGTTAAGCATGATTTGAAGGTTATGTTGTCGCGTCTCTGTTTTTGCATATGTTTTTATATTTGAACCACCAAAGCGTTTGATGTTCATGTTCAAATGAGCGTAATAAGACCACAAAGAGCATAAACGCGCAAATAATTACGACCACAATTACTCGGCGAGAACACGCGTAATAAATACATATTACTGCTAAGCGAAGCAAACACAAATGTTTGTTGGTTATGTCTCCCCTTTTAACGCTTTAACGTCCCGCTATGCAAAGTGAAAAACTTTACATGGTAGAAACCATGAGATATGAAGTGTACGATCCGTGCGATATTATCTCCACCCCTTTTAACTCAGTGCGTGTGCTTGTTACATCATTTAAATATCACGGTCAATTATTTCACGCAAAATGTGGCAAACAAAACGCAGCACGTGCACAAAAAACTTGCTGAATTCGTAATTATATATAAAAATTCATAATTTTTAGGTTAAAACTGATCTAACCTCCAATACTTTGTACTTTGGTAATAAAATAAATTACGGAAGTAACTTTGTAAACAAACGAAGCCAATCGTGGTAAAGGGCAAAGACTTTGGTTTGGGAAAATCTAAAATAAACGAAAAACCCTTGGGCGTTTGTCGCAGCAGGACGTACAGGCCACACGTAGCGTGTCCTTATTTTGCATCGTTAACCGCGCGACGTTTGCGAAATGTTTGAGGGGTTGGTTTTGCGTTTGTCGCGTTTTGCCGCGAGCGCTTGTGCGACGTGCGAACGCGAAAGTCGCAAGCGGGGGCGACGCCCATTGCACGCGGACGAGGGCGCCACCTTCAACCATCCCCCTTTTTGGGGCCGCCGACAAAGGACAAAAACTAATTCGCGCGCGCACACACAAAGCGAATATAACAACTAGCGCAACAAACACACTATGCAAATGAGCGCGCCGTAATTCCATAAACGCATTTACAAATCTACCAGGTTAGCAGACAATACAATGAAAGGGACAGCCAAAAGGGCGACAAAAGGATTTGTTACCAACGTCCTTATACACAGCTAGTTCATAAGTAATTTAAAAGTAGTGTTTTTTCCGTGGAAATTAGAGTTATTTATGTGTTTTTTTCTACGCGTTCGAGAAACGAAAAATGGGAAAATGGGAAAACTCGGAAATGTAAATTTACGTTAATGACCTCTGCATCTTTTTTGGCTTGCGTTTAACTTTCTATTTTCTCGCTTCTGTTTTCCGCTGTTGCTATCTTACTCATCCTCCCCTTCACGACCAAGAAAAGCTTTATAACAATGGACGTATAAACTCGTTTTCCTTGAGTCTTTGAAAGCCCTTTTGAGTCTTCCGCAATTTCCTTTATAACCTTTATTCAAAGCACAAAGCACCTTAGAATAACACCCTCATTTTGTTAGCGTTTTAACTCTTTTTGAGTTTAAAAAATGTGTTGGAAATTAAGTTTTAAACTTACCATCTTTATTCATTCCCATTGTCAGACATTTTTTGAGTCGACAAGCTTGACATTGATTACGATGAGCTTTGTCCACTACACAACGACCAGTTCCTGCTTGGCATCTGGAAAATTACAATAAACATTTTTAAGAATTTCTTGTAACGCGGTCAATTGGACTAAAAACTTTATACCAAAAAATTTATATGTACCAACTTTTTTTGACGTAAAATCATGATTCATTGTTTTGCAAGGAAAATAAATAAACGCAACAAGGATCAAGTTGATCGCTTCAAACACAAAACCCGGGGAATAACCGATCTCGTTAATCCTAGACCAAGTTAAGTTTAGACGGTAGGACGGTTGCGTTATATTACATTACAGGGTGTCAGGTGGTCGCGTCAGGCGCGAACTGAAATGCGACAGTTGCCTTCTGCTTAACAAACCACCCTCCAATCTACAATATAATACACAGTGTGTTTAAACCGTTAGCCAACACAATGTGTGTTTGTTATGTGTGTTTCTAAAAGTTAGGTTATACTTTTAGGTTAGGTTAAGTTAGTTTAGATTATATAAAGAAAATTAAAACGCACTGTATATGTATTTTTTGTGATTTAACAGTTTAACCATTTAACATTAAATTCAGTTGGTGTCGCATGTGCGCTTTTGCGCCCCTTGACATTACCCACCTCCCTTAAATAGCGTCGCCGTCGCTTGGTGAGTTAAACGACATTATAAATGATGTTAAATTTTTTACCTACGCGTTAAATTTGCGTGACTCTGCTCCCGTTTGACATTGCACATTTCGCTTGTAATCGTAAAGTGGGAGAATGACAAAATCGTTGAGAGCAAATAAAAAATCTAAAATGGTGGACTTAATGGGATTTGCGGAAATATATTGGTTCCGTCGAGGGTGGCACTTGCAGTTCACTTCATGGAGGTCTGGAGGCGGCTACAATGGTAGTATAAAAGCAGGAAGAAAGAAGATAGACGAAAGAACTAAAAGAAGAACGAAGCGATTCTTATGAGGAGCACGAAACAGTCGGCAAGCATGGGAGAGGAAAGTGTCGGAACTGTATCGGAATATCGGAAATTGGAAATGGGAAATGGGAAATAATGTCGTGGCGCGGAAGGCAAGAGGGTATTACAGGGATATATATTAGGTAACGGAAAACGGGCGAACAGGAAAAGGCGAAGATATCAGAAAACAATTCCGGCGCAAATAAAAAGGAAAAGTTTGAAATTGAATGTCGTTGGATATAGATTGGTAATTTGACGAAAACATAAACAAGATAACAAATTTTGTTTTTTTCTTTAGAGTGAGTAAAAAATTATTGCTGTAATATCTCAAGCAGTATTTAACCTCAAAAATGATATTTTTACATCACATACGTAACCTAAAAAGAATTATTGGTAAGTTATATACCCATTTATCAGATGTAAAAAAGTCTAAACGCCATTTTGTGAATAACGCCGCCATTTTCAAACCAATCTGAACCAAATTTTAAAGAAACATTAGGAATAAGCCATTTAATTGACAGATTTCATCCAAAGTTTAATTTTTAATCTATAAATCAAAATATTTGAGGTTAAAGTGCAACAATGTATTTATTACTCATTGTAAATGTGTTTCAGCGCCATTTTGTGAATAACTCCGCCATTTTAAAGCAATTTGAATCATATTTTTATCTAATTAACTTGTTATTTAAAGAATATTATCAAATAACCTTAAATATTAATGAATAAACAAATTTTTCTTCCACTTTTACCCCACAACACAAAAACATAACAATATTGAAGTTTGTGTTGAAGTTAAAGTTATCTCGCTTTGTTTTCTGTGTTACAACCCTTCGTATGTCGTATCAAAGTTTCGAGCAATCACAACGAGTCACATATTCGCTCGCTGTCGCTCGTAAAACGATAATAAGCCAAGTTTTCTCATTTTTTCGCGTATACCTCGCATAGTTCGCAACGCGCTTCCACCCCGCAGCTTTAGATATCGTTTCTGTTTATTGCTGTGAGCTTGCCTCTTTTAGGTTATCTCTTCTATTTCGCATATCTCCATTTTTAGTGCTTCGTGTTGTATGTCGTATGTTGTATTGTGTGTGTTTTGTGCACCAGTTGTTGCTTAACTAAAGATATAAGAATATAAGACGAAGTCTTGTCAGCTTTGTCAGTTTCACCCACAAACACACACAACTTAAACAACAAAGCAATCAATCATTTGTCTTTTATCTTTTGTGTAACGTTCCGATCTAATTTTTTCGATTTTTTTGTGGTTTTTTGTCTCTTTGCTTTATTATTTCAATAAAAAATAATGATATTGTTTTTTTACAAAACGAAAAAATTATAGGTTATGTTGAGAGTTTTTATTTCACGTTATTTCTGAGACTGTCATGTCTCTGCTTTATTTATATTTTCCATTTTCTTGTTGTGAATTGTTTTTCTTGCGCGCCGCAGCAAAATTTTTTTCCTTGCTGGTTTTCGTTTTTTCTTTGATGATGTCGGCGGATTTTATGGATTCTTTTCGTCGCGCCCGCCGCGTCGTTCGGAGTTTCAACTTTAATTGAATTTCTACTTGCGACGGCGGCATCGCCACACTGTCACAGCGACAGCGGCGCTTTTTCGATTCCGCACGCCCCCAGGAATGAAAGCGGAGGATTTGTAAAAAGACGACCCGACTCTTTGCTAATACTTTATGATTGCTGGCCCGGATAATTTACATTTCTATTTTTCATTGCGTATATTTTGCGGCAGAAAAAAATCGCCAACGTTGCAACCACACGAACAAAGTACAAGAAAATCTTTTTCAAAAGTTGAAACACAAAATTTACAAAATAAAAACTTCCAAATTACATTACACAAATCCTAACCTAACTAAACTTCAAAGTATCAAACAATTTGTTTGTTATTTGTTTTCAAAATCTACAAAAAAATGTATTCTGAAGTGTTTTTGTTTTTCTAACAAAACATAACATTCGGAAGCTTTTGGATTGTGAGATTAACATTTCAATTTGCAAATAACGCGAATTTGATGATACCATGATGCGGTCATCATCACGAAAGAGAAGAATGAAATACAGAACGCTTGGTGCGGAGATTGCGTCGACCGCAATCAATTAGAACCGACTAAAACCAGCCAAAAGCTCTGAAAGCACCAAACGTAGCCGTAAGAGAACCAAAAGCAAAAGCACGTTAATCCTTTGCACGATCCGGCTTTCGAGCTTCAAGCTTCATGCTTCAATTTCGACTTTGCTACCATTCCACGAGCACTAAGCTTCTATTCTTACAAATCGAATCTGAATCGAAATCTCGTCCCAGCATCAACATCAATCATACCAAAAATGATTATGCCAGGATTAATAAAATGTGTATGTACAAACCTGTAAATGAGCTTTCGACGCACGGAACGTTTGAAGAATCCACTGCAACCATTGCAAGCCAGGATGCCATAGTGTTTTCCGCTGCTGGTGTCTCCACAAACAACACAAATTAAACCAGGTACGCCTTTCTTTGTTGGTAACGACCATGGAGGTGGTGGAGTTCTTGAAGCTTGCACCAATGTTTGAGAATTTGGCGGTAGGCATAAAGACAATGGATGTTGTTCGTTTTCTGACGATGAGTAACAATCAGCGCTTGCTGGTGAACTTCTCATTTCTGTAAATGACAAACACATGTTTTCTTTTGTTATTTGTTTGCCCTAACGAAACAAAACATCTAGTAGTCTATGATCAATATCGACGCGAGTTGTTTGACTGTCATTTGTTTTTGTGCGAACCAAGGCTTGCTTGTTTTCCAGTTTGTTACGCAAGTCACAACAAAACATCTACTTCTATAAATCTTATTCCGCGCAACTTATTGTGCTAGTAATCAATTGATAAAAAAAATTGTGAGTTAATTGTTGGTTACATAATTATCATTCTGGTATGTTCAAAGTGACAAGAAAAACCTGTAAGTATTTTTAAAGTTTGCTTTATTCTAATTTGAATTCTGAACCTTTAATAAGAATGACAACGTATTTAATGGTTATGTAAAAATATTTAAATCAAAACTGATATTTAAAAACCTTTTGCACTAGTACCATATGTATACTTGGTTGCAGCAATAGTAATCCCTAACTTAATTCGAAAAAGAAGTTACAAATTAATCCTTGCTTTTATTTGAGATGGCCTAAGGGTTTGGGAGTTCTTTTGATATTATAATAGTACCAATCTATTAGTGATTGCACCCTTACTCAACGTACAAATGCAAAAACTCACCCTCTGAACTCCTGACATCAATTTCTTACATATTTTATGCTAATTTTCTTTACATAAATGTATTTTAATTTATTTAACTTTAGTAGGTTTGTATTAACTTCTTCCTCTAAACTAAACTATCAATTTTTTTAATTTTAGGTTATCTAGAATGGTTGTGATCACTCTCAACAAATTGCAATCGAAATAATTTTCTATTAAGTGATGTCCTATTAAAATTCCACCCATGCGTGCCGAAATAACCGAATAATAACTGAATCGAAGTGAATTGCTCTTAGGGGAGACCGAGGATTTGCAACCCCGACTAGGGTTTGAACGAGGGTTGATGCGCTGCTCTCTACTACAACGTGGCATGTGGTCAAGCAAATTAAATATCTATTACTAAAGGCGCTGCAACGCACACTACTCGTTCGTGATACTTTTTATTCGTAACATTCGTAACATGCGCAAAAGTGGGATTAAGCGCGTTGGGGGTGTCAAGGGACAAGATTGTGGAGTTAATCCCGATGCCACCAGACAAAATCTAAAACGGTATCATATCACAATAATATGCGTTGTATGCACATATGTGCGTTTTGATTCCATTTTGATTCAATCAAATTTGTTCAAGATACTAAGGGTGGAAGTTATTTATGAGGTTCAAATGTCAATTAATTAATTGATACACACAATTTGTAAGTATAATAATTTAATACAAATTTTACTTGAAAATAATATCAAAAAATTAAAATTAAATTAAAGAAGTGTCTGTTTAATACGATAGATTGTCATAATTTGACTGAATGGAACAGAATGAACAGAATGGAAGCGTAAATTCTATTTGAAGCACACCAGAATGTTTTGGATGAGATCTCAGGTGGCGTATGATTTGAACGAGGGGTCTTTAATCCTAGCATGGACTTTTCGGGGCCCGTCGGCCGACGCACCACATGATTCGGCCACAATAAATGATAAAAGGATGATCTCTCCCTCTTTGTGCGTTTGTTGTACTCGAGACTGCATCGGTGCGTGATTTTCAAGTCCACCAACACTAAATCTAGGATTTGCATTATCGTGTTAGACTCCAGGAGTTTAGAACCACGCGTACCATATGTGAAGTGGTAAGGTTTTTGTTGAAGAGATCTGACACATGTCACAACAATCTGTCATAATTGTGTCAAGTATCATTTGTTATCACAAGCACCCAAAACAGGACGGAACAGGACTAAGAATTATTTACTTGAAAACATACGTTTTTTTGTTGTTAATTATTAATTCTAAAATTACTTATATCATATTATTAATTTTTAGTGTGGAATGGTGATTTGTGAATTGATTGCGAGTTGAATCATTCAAACAATTCCAAGAGCACGCCACCTAGTGCACGTCCCGCTACGCTTCGTTATCTTCATCCTGTGCTTGTTCGTTGTCTATTTGGTACGCGAGTAATTGCGTTACTTTCCCCGACGTTTGGGAAACGCGCTGACTGCGAGAGAGTTCGACGGGAATATTCGAACATTCGACAATTTGTCGATTGTCACACATTCACATTCGTTCCCGTTTGTTGGGCAATGATTCGATTTGGTGTGACAAGTGCATTAACACTCAATGCTCCCGCTCCCGCTCCCTACTTACAACTTACGTGCTTTTCAATCCAAACGCAATGGGATTAATCGAATCAAATTAGAGAGCAAGATA
>JARJDS010022284.1:0-24521 GCA_030264155.1 Atheta pasadenae | reverse complement strand
GAATGATACATGGAAAAACATTGCGAGACCATGCTAGAAATGAAGACCTAAGAGAAGCTAGTGATATTCAAGACATATCGAAACTAGTGAGAAGAAGAAGGAAAGAATGGCAAAGGCACATAGGAAGAATGGACAACGAGAGGATAACAAAAGCTGCCATGCTAAATAGACCAAGAGGTAAAAGAAGCACGGGAAGGCCATCAAAAAGATGGAGAGAGTGCTGGACTTCAACATCAGCGGAAATAGAGGACTAGAAAAATAACACAGGCATAAGCCTACGCATTAACATGCGAAAGAAGAAGAAGAAGAAGAAGAAGACGGTGCAGATTGTAGTGGGGGTAGTAATATTGTAACCTGGTTAGAACAGGTTTGCACCGCTTTCATTCATTTCAACAAACAGGTTAAAACGGCTGCAACACACCCCTGGTCATACCAATATACCAACCGCTGCTTTAGATGATAATGCTGCTGGCATGATTATAATTGATAATAATAGTAATAATAAATCTGTCAAATATGTTCAATCATAAAAACATCAAATTAATATCAATCCTGTCACTTGTCCTATTAAAACATGGTTCATTTTGTGATAGCTGGAAAACTTGCTTGTAAAAATTACGTGCAAGTTTTAAACGTTGCTGCCTACCTTAATCAAAACCTCCCCGCGTTTGATTTTACAAAATTAGAAATTCCTGTCGAAGAATGGGATGAGTATTTAGTCAAGATAAACAGAGAACAAAAATGGCACCATGCACTCTCGCCGCTTATTTACAAAGAAATTTACACCTACGGTACAAAAAAACCTATCCTAATTGGAAGCATCAGTGAATTCTGGGAATACTGCTACGATTATTATGGTCTTGAACTTGTTATGACCGAAGAAGAAATCGAAGCGTTACAAAAAGATAACTTAAACCTTAACGAATTTACTGAAAGGAATAAAAATAAAAATGAAGCTTCAAAGGTAATGATTTATGGTGCTACCAACCAAATGACACCATTGTTATTGCCAGAAATGATGAAGCTTGAAAAATGTGGTGAAGTCAACGGCTTCCAGTTTTTATTGTATGACGAAAACTTGGATACATTTAACACTGCATTTTTCGAAGAATTTAATGAGGAATTTAAGGACATGTATGGAGCAAAAGCAATATATTGTGATAATTTGGGAAAGCAATTAGCTGATATTAATATGTTGATTATTATTGATGATACATCACAATTACTGGGTACCCAAAACGAAGAAGCAATGCGTAACTATTTATTACAAATATTTTTCTTGGCGGAAGAAATCAACATGTGTGGAAATCGTGACATGAAGATTATTTTTGCTAATAATGGATTATCCTGCTTAGTAGCAACAATATTAGCGTACAAAACTCACATCCCATATACACAGATAGTGGTGGTATCTTCCGATCTTGGATTGGGATACTTAGGAGAAATGTCTCGACGGTTAGATATTCAAACAAATAAAATGTGCGCACCTCCAGTTTGGGGTTCGTTAGGTCTAAATGAATTTGTTGACGTGTGTAGTACTTTGATAAAGTCCAAAGTGTACAAACCATATGCACGTGCCGTTACCGCCACGAAAAATTCGACACTGATTCATGGGACTATTCATTGTGAATTGAGATTTATAAATTACTTAAGTGACCAAATAACAGATTTAAAAGAAACGGTCAATAAACGAAGGGAAATTGTTCGAGAAAAATTACAACGTGCACCAATGTTGGCTAAAATAGAAGGTTTGTTGAGTTTGTTGAAGATTTGGTTTGGTTGTTCGGGATTGAAAGATCCCATTATCAGTTTGGGAATTATGTCAGATGGATCATTCGATATACCACCTGGGATTGTGTTCAGTCAACCAGCAATTCCATTTAGAAATGGGTTTATTCCTTACTCAAACTATCCTTTGCCTGATACTTTAAGAGAGCAGATTGCAGTAGCAGGACAAGAAGCAGAGATACATTATAAAAAGTATTCAGGTGCAGATATTTTCAAAGATACAGAGCGGAGTTTTCATGCAATGTCTTTTGAAAAATTGAACGACCAGGATAAGAGAAGTGCCTTGTATTCATTGATATCTAACGCGTCTAAACCCAGAACATCCTCAACAGCACCAATTTCATCAACACCAAAAGACACTATTCATTTTCAATTATCAGACACGCATAAGGATGAAGATGATGATGATGATAATGATGTTGACTTAAAAACTAACTCAAAAGACAACTGCAATAATTTAATCTGAAATTAAAATTGTCTTTTGATCTATAAAAATAAATCAATCAATATATTTTGCTCGGAATAATAATGGTGGTCTATGTTTATTAATACTTCTTACCCTAATATAAACCAAGTGAACATTTCGTTTCATTTCCATTACTTCACATCATAATTTTCACATAATTTCCACATCATATCATATATACATTCAATCTATTCGTACTATAATATAATCCAAATATTTAATTAAACATTTTTACGTTTTGTTTTGCATATTTCAGCATCTACTTTCTATTAATCTTCGGGGTGTTTGTGTGTCTATTAATTACAATTATCACATACATTTAAAAATATATGGAAATATACTTTGCAATATTGCACAAAAGTGCGATGGTATTTTATTATTATTTCTTTCGCTATATATCGATATACAATCGTTAGATATATTTCTGAATATTGTCAACTACGGAAATGTGTTTGTCATTGTACACCATTTACCACATTGGTTATGTTTCTAGTAAACAATTGCGTTTGTTTCACAAATTAATTTGGTGCTAATAATACACAGTCATGTTAATATATATATATATTCTTTAAAATCATATAATTTCATATTTATTCATTGTTTCTACGCATTCTTCATTATGTTAATCAATCCAGAATTACCACATCCAGAAATATGTAATTATATAATAATAAAACAATCATTAAATGTTTTATTAGACTAGATCAGGCGATGTTCAGGCATTACCAGTAATTAACCATCACCTGATTTGGTGTGCATCAACAAACTAAACTAATACTAAACAAAAATGTTATCAATCGAGAACAAATCTAAACATATAACTAATTTTTTGACAGTAAGTTCTTGACACATTAATTAAAATTGCACATTAATTTGTTCACAATTCTAAGTCCTACCAAAACATTTTATTTGATAATCACATCGCAGCAATAAATACTTTAATAAAAAAATAATAAATAAAAATCATAAATCTCTGTTTGTGTGTGATTTTACATAAATACTTTGTTGTTTCTTACTTTGCTCAATTATCTATAATCTATTATTTTGTTCTAATTCATATATATGTCTTATTTCGTACATTATATTATATATTATTCTCAAATAATTGATATAGGTATATACATACATAGAGTAAGTTCTACTGTACAATGGATGATAGTTTTATATAATTTTCTTTTGTTATTTTTGGTTTTTGTTTTGTTTTCCAGTAGTTTCAAAGATTTTTTGTATAGGTTTTTAGGACATTTTACGATGGCACCGATAATATAGACACATATTACACACAATCTATTAACAGATCAAAAGGGTTTCCCTTTTTTCAAATTTCAATTTTTTTCTTTCGGTTTGTACTTATAAGTTCCAGATACTTTTTACCTCTTTGGGTGTTCATGGAACTTGACTTAGTGTTAAAAATTATTTTTCATTGTGTTTTAATTGCGCATAACAACTCTGACAGACACGAACGGGTTTTAAGATCCTAAGTCGAGAAATTTCGCTTTCAAATCGGCTGCATTTGCTGCAGAAAACTTGGCCGCAATTGCGGCAATGATGTTTGCGTTCATATATTGTAAATTTGACGTTGCAATTTGCGCAATAATCAGCTCCTTCGTCCTTTAACCAGTGATCAGCTGCTCGACCAGGTATGTCGCAAACGCTCCAAGAGAATACTCTTCCTCGGGCATCACCAACGTATACGGTACGATGTTCTCTGAAATATTACAATTATGATTTTAATACTTCAGAAACAATTCAGGTTACTGTAACTTACTTTGATACGGCTAGAGCAGTAATTGATGCAGGTTCAGCATTATCCTTCCTGTCATAAGCTGTGTGCATGGTTAACTTTGACCTGAACACCAGCTGCCTCTGCCATTTGAATCCTGTGAAAAATTTATTTATTTATAATTGGTATTGAAATGCATCACAAAAATTACCATTTCTTAATGAATATAATGGATTGATCTTTCTTTTTGTTTCTGGCACCATGACAAACGAATCTGTCAAGCTGGTATCCGATTTGCTGGTCCTCATATTGATGGAGTCATCAACATCTAAGCTATTATTGTCTGCACTAGCTCCGCCTTAAAACAAGTATCAATTTTGAGGAATATGAACAATTAAAATGATAAACAGGTTTTACCTTCACTTTTCCTGAAACCTCCATGAACTCTAGATCTCCTTCTTCTGACAGGCGCCTGCGGTACTTTAACCTCTTCACTATCACTACAGGTCTCCTTCTCATCCTCTTGCTCCGATCGCCATTCTTTGGGACTACCCTCTTTCAACAAAGGTTTAGCTGTACTATCTTCGGATAAGCTACTCTCTGACCCGCTTTTCATGATTGATATAGACGACCCTGAATCATTAGATATGTTAATCTGCTTCACCAATCTGCTATGCAATGGTAATGGTCTTTCGTGGTTCTTCTTCGTCGGTGTTAAACTCTCCTCTCGTTTTAAATGCAATGCCATATCTTTTTCGTTCATTGGCACTTGGACATAATCAATTGACCACATCCTGGTAACACCATCTGTCGATCCCGTCATGATAACATTGGTAGCGTCCCATTCGTGTGTTTGGGAGAATGCCACGCATAAAATTTGCTGCATACGGTCAGCTCTTCCAACGCAAGTATTGACACTGGCTAATTCATCACCATTGATACTCCAAACGTGCAACCAAGTTGCTGCACAAGTAGCAATATCTCCTGTCAAATCATTTACAGCCACAGCAGCTACTGGGCCTGCATGCCCTCTGAGTTGCCGTACAAACATACCACGGCTCAGATCCCATACTATGGCTGTGCCATCACGAGATCCTGATACAATGACATTGTAAGCTGGACTCGCAGCCAGGCAAGTCACAGCGTCTGTATGGGCGTATAGGCTGAATTTAATTTTTAGATGTTTTTTACGGACATCATATTCCCAGATTGTAATCACTGAACTTGTACCCGCTGTTACTATCAATTTGGATGAGGGACAGACGCAAGCCACGATTTCTCCACTATTTTGAACTACGGTTTCACTGACAAATACGGCTTTGTCAGAGTCGTAATTACCAATCCGAAGAGAATGATCGGCGAAACCCCATGCTACATATTTATTGTAGTTAGGTGGCATCAGAATTTTGTTTTGTTCAACTGCCAGAACACATTTATCGACTTGGAGAATTTGACCAACCGGACTTTTTACTTCTAAAATATTATTTTTGATTAAAAATAAATATATTTCAACAAAACAGTGCTTCAAAAGTATTTTTACCTTTAATTGGTTGTAAAGATGGTCTTAGATTATCAAGATGATGGAAGAATAATCTCTCAGGTTGGGGTAATGTAAAAGCTTGAACTAAAGCTCCGGTATCAATAACAGATGTTCTATTATTCACTCCACCCATCTTCTTGCAAGGATGTGGTTTCTTAAATAATTGTTTAGGAATCTGGCCAAAATTATTAATGAATCCAATCGTCGCGTTCTTCTTTAAAGGATCATCAATACTACAAAAAATCAAAATATTTTCCAATCTTGCAGTTCCAATCAAAACATTAACTACTTACTTATATATGTCAACATTTCCTTCATAAAACAGATGATGAAATACATTTACAGCGTCAACCGCAGCCGCCCCATTCTGTTTATACCCGAAAATTAAATCAATCCAATGATGTAAATTCTGTGACACAAAATCACATTCCAAGGCCATTCTGTGCACTCTGATAAACTCCCTTGGGTCCTGTTTAGCCCAAGGTGGCAAAACAGTATCACCCAAAAAGACTCCGGATTGCTTCGACCCCAGGTCAAAATGATTGGAATTAACCAGAAATTCTGGTAGGTAAAAGAACTCAGGTATCAATTCTTTCACATCAGCCATATTGTGTCTACTAGCTGAATTCCAAGCTTCTTTAACACTGTGAAACATCCGATCAGCCAAATCGAAATGACCACCTTGAAGTCTTAAGAAATGTTGAGTGAAGGGTTCCATCCTCACCAGATATGAACAAACAATCATCGCACTTGAATAATGCGTGCCATAATGATATGGTGGTGTTTCCCCATGTGGATCGTCCCATTCTTTAAATCTTTTTCTAAACTGATCCAATCTATCATGGCTTTGTGCCCCCATCGGTTTGGTAAAATCTCGAAATGAGGAAGGGTCCAATAAGTCTAATTCTTCAGAGTCATAGTCAGATAGTATCCAAGGAAAAACGGGATACTGCATTAGATCATTATAAGATCTTCCAGCCAAAGTGTTCAAATGCATTAAATACTGAAAGTTTGATATCTCACCCCTAACCCATCTTTGGGTAACACTAGTCTCGCCAATTAAATTAGACAAAATCCCTGTGGTTTGTTCAACATTAGCAGTTCTCTTCTGGCCAGCAACTGATTGTTGAGCACTATCAGAAATTCCAGTTGCAGTGGCCATAAATCTTTGGTAAACTTTATTCCTAACTTTCCTAGGAAATGCGAGCAGATAATTACGTCCATCGCCAGAAAACACTTCCAATGCCATAGGTTGCAATAGATATCTTCGTTTATGAACTTCTCGTATGTCATCATACGAAAACTTTGAACAATGTCTCATTGCTCTTGATCTTCTGGGGGAACCTGGGTTAGGTAATATCGGCTCGTAGCCATTCTGAGGAACACTTTCAATATCTCTAATTTCTCTAGACTTGAGTAATGTAAACCCATCAACAACATAACAATGCTCCTGACCAAACAGCAATAAACCTTCTGTAGTATCCAAACCCTGAATGCGAGCACATCTAAACATATAAGTAACTTTTTCGTTTTCCTGCAATAAACGTAAAAGCGTTTGATTGTCAGGTACAGGTTGTTCTTCTTCATTTTCGGGTTCGTCTTGAGTATCATCTGGATCAGATTTTAACCTGGCAAGATTTGGTAATGCCTGTAAAGGTATCGGGGACGAAGTATCCTCGGAAATGCTATCAGAACGTTCCGGTTCCGTTAAACAACTAACGTTCCTTTTCTGCAAGGCATTGTAATATTGTTTACTGTGATGGCTCGTAGCTACTTTGTACTTGAAACCCTTTTCATGCTCAGGTTTATATGGATAATGCAAGTAAAACAATTCGTTTTTCATCATTTTCTTTCGCATACGATGTGGACCTTCTGTCATATCTAGCATCCATTTATCAAAAGTGCAAGGTAACGGTGAACCCCACAACCCACGCTCTCTGGTTAACTCATTCTCGGTTTGTAACCATTCCTGATGTACATAACGTTGAGTATGTTGTGTGGTATTGACATGTTGACTTCGACGAATTTCTACCAGTTCTTTTACTAAATTAACATGACTTAAACCCCAGTTCAAAGCCTGTTCCTTAGTAACTCTAACTCTAACTCGAGCCACATCATCTTTTCGAACTTTGGTTCTTGAAGCTAACCTGGTCAAACCACCAGTTACTTTGTGTATTTTACTCTGGATCTGATTGTGTAATTCCCAGGGAACTCTATAAGTAGCTTTCCGTTCGTTATCAACGTATGTCAACCATAATTTTGTAGCAGACTCCAAAACTTGTTCCCTAACAACAGTCAAATCCGGTGCTTTAGATCCTTGATTTGGTGATATCAAAGTAATCTTAAACACTTCTTCAATAGCTGGCTTCTTACAAACGTACAACTCTTCCCAGACACGTAATGCTGCACCAGCCATTAAATTTCTACCTTGGTGAGTAGTTAAGTTTTCGTCTTGAGTCTCCAAATCTGATGCAGGGTTCACATGCCAAGTTGTTCTCATGTTTGAGTCTAACATAATCTTCATATCCGATGTTAATTGAAGTAAACAATAAGTTAAGCAGCCAACAAAATCTAATTCATGATTTCCAGCCCCAAACACAATTAATCTATGAGTTGTTAGCTTATGTAAAGCTTCCAAGACAGACATCTGGTCTGCAATATTATCTGATGGTCTTGATAGTAAAAATAAAATACTCCGGTTGAGACAGTGATATAA
Source organism: Atheta pasadenae (assembly GCA_030264155.1). Taxonomy (NCBI): domain Eukaryota; kingdom Metazoa; phylum Arthropoda; class Insecta; order Coleoptera; family Staphylinidae; genus Atheta; species Atheta pasadenae. Next base: position 16,288 of record JARJDS010022284.1, on the reverse strand, counting down.
GCACTCAAACATGATATTCCCTGAGTGTCTTTTGGCCTGTCCTATTAATTTGATAATGAAATCGTACACTTCATGTGGATCTTTATTTAGAGTATTCTGCCATAGCTTGTCAACAATTCGAGCAGTTAAATAAAAAACATTTGGTGCCACATGCTGGACATGGGCATTTGCGAGAGGAACAATTGGAATTGCGGCTTGGTCACCAACCAACATATCAGCAGCTAGTAAATGATCCATTAAAGTGACCAATATTTCAGTTTGGTACGCACTTTGTTGTGGTACGGTGGCATTTTCAGGATAAGCGTCCAAGACCAAGTCAATAACGGGAGAAGTTTTACCCGTGACGTTTAAACTTAAGGAATCAACAACAATAACCCGGATAAAATCCACGATAAACTGTCGAGCAGGGTGGTTTGTCAGGTTAAATTCTTCTGTAGGTGAGTGTCCCTGCACAAACACGGTCTGACTTTGAGGATTAGAATCTTCATCACCACCTGTTGAAGTAGGGGTTGAAGCCCCACTACTAAACTCTTGACTTTCTTGTGATGGAAACAGAACACTTGCCAAAGCACTTAAAACCTCCGTGGACATAAATATCGGCATGAATTCTGGTAAATTGTGATACAATTGAAACAAAACCTGGATAATGTTTATAGAATGATTCTTTAACCAATCGGGTAGAGCCATATTTTCCATGTGCACAATACTCCTTGCCATGCCCAATAATACAACCACAGCTTCCATACAGACATTAACCTTAGGTGCAACACTACTAACAGGTTGATTGTTCACTGACGTGCCCCAAAGAAAAGCCCACACTGAATCAAGATCAAACTTAGTATCTCCTGGTAACAGCCTAGCTGGTTGTCCCATCATTAAACCAGTCAACAAAAAGTAAATCTCAGGAATTTCGAGGTGTTGCGGTAAAAGCCAACCTAAATGTTGAAAACCAGGTAATTGTAAACTCTCTGATTTGCCCATGTCTGCATTATGAGTGTTGATAGGTCCACCTAGCATCAATGCCATTTTGTTTTGGGTAACCTGATCCGTAAATCGTAACCAACCACCATTAAATGTTCCGTCTCTGAATCTGTACAAAAACGAAGTAGTGGAACACATCATTACTAAAATCCGCATTCCCAGGATTACAGTTGAGCTATGCAAATGTGGTTGTAAAAATAACAAAACCCAATCAAAACCTAATATTTTGCTCAGTTCATCGCACAACATTAAAGTGACTGTGTTTCTATTCGTAAACAGTAAACTATGTACCAAAGACAAACATCTATTCCTCAACAATATATGTTCTCCTTGGCCTTCACGTTCAAGGTCGCCTTCTAACAATTGTATCTGTTTCTCAGATGTATTAGTTGTGGGAAGCGTTGATGCTATAAATTGTCCCATAAATAACAAATCCATTGGTCTTGGTTGTCCCGTCAAAAGTACGGACAACAATGAGAATAAAACCTGGCGGGTTGTATTATGTTTAACATCTGGCAAAATATGCAATAATTTTGTTACCAATTGCAAATCTCGCATTATCCAGGTATTATTCCGCTTTTCACTTGATTCTGTTGCTAATTCTAGAAGATGTTCCAAATGTGACCGAAGTAATTCACCAGGAGCTTCACTCCACACTTCTAAGTCACATAACAAATCCTGAAAAGCTGTTAGGTTTGGAATAGCAGATGTTTCCCTGCCACTATCAACGGTTCCAACTAAACTAAACGCCAGGTGTAGAATGTGGGAATTCAGTAACGGTCTCTTACGCCTTAACAGCATAGCAAGAGTCTGGTAACCTCGCTTACGATCCATTTCTGCCTGCGCCGCTTTATTACTGCGTACGACACATACCAAAGCTTTGACAGCTGCATATAAGGTCTCCACATCTTGTGCCATGGCTATCAAACCTAATAACGCAGCACAACCTCCGACAGTGTTGACGACACTTGCAACTGGTCTAGGGCAAAATACTCGGACTCCTAGATAACCAATAACAACACCTCCTAAAGATCTGGATGGTCCTGCTAAGTGTCCAGCGCTGTTGTGAAGTATTCGAATTGGGGTAGCGTTTTCATGACTTGACATCCCCAATTGTTTGGCTATAGATTTATTGTCAGTACGACTGTAGACTTTGCGAATTTTGCTGAGAGTTAATTGATTTACAGCTTTCGCGTTTAAACCGAAAATTACCTTTTCTTCATTTACTAATTGCGTTGGATCTTGAGCACCTGGCGCCGAGATGTTTGGGGCTTGGAATGAGCCCATATAATGCGGGCCTAGCTGATATATGTGGTGAACTACTGTTGGGGTTAATACCTAAACAAAACAATAAAAAGATGTCATTCTAGGCTCAAAAGAAATAGTGCCAAAAGAGCTTACTTCTTCTAACAAATGACATGGTCCCTGTTTCCAGCAAAGCTTTGAATATCTCCTCCAAGCAGGGGGTGTTCCAATGAAACCGTAAATTGACGAAGCAACCGTAAGATTGGCGCTACCACCACCTGGATTTTGAGATATATAATGCAGTTTTTGTGTATGCATATGTTGTCCATCCAAGTATAAACTAAATGACGAGTTCTTTAAGACAGCCCTGTTTAGGACCACAACTAAATGATGCCATTGTCCTTCCTGCAAGATATCTGGGCACCAAACTCGAGCACCATATTCCCCTATACCTTCAGGTTCCCATTCTCCAATTTCTGACAAACAAAATATTAAAAACTATTAATACAAAAAAATCCAAATTTAGTTTCCAAAAAACTTACGATTTGGAATGTGAGTTTCCTGCGTTGACACAATAATCGCTTTATCCCTAGCGGACAAGACCACAGACAAACACACCAAGTGATCATCCCTAGTACTATTTAAATTCCTAACCAGAGTTAACAATCTTACACAATGTGGGTCAGTTCTGGGATCTGAGAATTTATCCACACAAACCCAACTACTGAATGTCAATCCAGTCTGAGGTGGAAACATTCTATCGCCCGCTCCAATACCGCCCAAAACAGTATTATCAATACTGACAACACTGGGGGTGCTCATAGATTGTGGTGCTATACTAGGCAAGTACAAACAACCAAAACCTTCTGCGCTCATATCAAACTCTACAAACGGTGGAAGGGTGCAAATACTTTGCGCCCTAAAGTCTTTGGGTGTAGTCATGGATACAATTGTTTTGATTCTGGTAAGAGGTACCTGCCCACCACCAGGATCACTAGACTCAAGAGGAATGCAGTTCAAGGGATTGCCAAGTCTTAAAAATTTTCTGAGGTCAATAGGTTCCAATGCTTGTGCTGCTAAGCGTTCTAACATGTATTGTAAGGGACTGTGCAAGGGATGGTCTTCGTTTTGTAATGGGGCTGATCCAATGATTAATAAACTGGAAACAAAACCACTATCGCACATTATTTGTTGGTTGCGTTCGCTGCGTACTAGAGATTTGATAATCTCAGCCACGTGGAATTGCAAGGCTAACATGTTCTTAACGTCTGAACTCTAAAAAGTCATAATAAGGATTATCATCTTACGATTATTTGTTGTGAATCACACCACTTACTTTTATACAAGGTAATAATTGCAACATAGCAACTACGACCCCAGGATGCACAATTATTGGATCTGGCGTTGGTGGAACTAAATTTAGAGAGTTGACAGCCGAACGTTTTCCACAATTATTTACACTAGGTTCGGTTGATGGTTGCCGTGACAAAGATGGAGATTTAGTAAGTTGTCCAGCATTGATGTGGGGTTTATCAAAGAGATCTAATGCCACGTCATATAACAATCGATAAATTACTGCAATATGTGCTAAATTTGCTGGTACTTCATCTGGAATCCTGAAATATTTTTTTCTTAAAATGTGATTTTCTACAAAACTAACAAATTACTCACTGTGGATTTAAAACATTACCAACAAAGATATTATGATACACATCTTGCATCTTAAGATCCGGCTGTGATTCATAACTTTCGTCCAATTGCTCCAGTTTATCTCCAGAGAAGCAACCAAGCAGTCGGAGTGTATCACAAAGTGTCGTATTGCAAATTTCATGATGAAAAAACTTAGCATTTGCTGGTTCAAACCGCATTGCGGTACTGATCGTATAAAACACCACACTTAATAGAGTGGGTATTTCAATCGACAAATTGCTTTTATTAAGTTTATTTTCCAAAGCTACCAAAACGCTCGTAACGTAGATAAACCCATTAACCTATCAATAAAAATAATTGTTAAAGATATAAAGTTGTACCACAAAAAACTGTTAGAAATCACCTTTCTGAACACAGTTCTTGTTCTGTGGGATTCCCTCAAACATAACAACAATGCCCTCAAGATATCAATCTTGACCTGAAGTTGATCTCGAGGCGCTGAATGTAAGGTCGATAACAATTGTGACATATCGTCATCACCTCCATTCGTTAACACTAGTTCTTTGATAATACCTAACGCGCTTTGTCGACATTCAATATAATTCACCAAACCATGCACACATTTAGCTCCCCCGGACTCTCTCAAAACATTAGCATTTGATTGACTACCTGCTAACAACATAGTCAAAGTTTCAATAACCATTGTTCCAAGCTTCTCTTGCCCTTTGGGAATATGAAACTCCTTTCCTTTATCCTGGGCTATAGATCTTGCCTCCAACAAATTGGCATATTGATTCAAACAAGTAACGAAAACTTCTAACATCCCAACTTCTCGATAGACATCTTTAAATATCACGTTGTGCTTCAACACATTAATTAAAGTCTGTACACACTTGATGCTACAATCTGCATAACTCGTGCTGTGTGTCTTCAAAAAAATCGACATTGATATCAGTTCCTTACAAGGTACAAAATTCAACTCAAACACTAGGAATTCAATCAATTCGAACAGTTTTAACTGAATCTCAGGTGCTTTGTGATGAACTTTTTCTATAAATTGACTCAATGTGTTTTGATTTTCGAGAATAAAATAGTTGGCATTGTCGGAATGATATACGCTACTAATGGCATCGAGAATGGTCCCACATAAAATGGGAGATGTTGATTTGAGAAAAGTGTTCTGCAAAACGTGGAAAGCTTGTATGTTGCGTACGCTTATACCTCGTCCTGAAGGTTGGGGTAGGGAGAATCCTTGCATTTGAAAAAGACTGGACGTCGATGCCTGGGATGGTTTCAATTCCATGAAACCACACATGCATAGAGATGTCACCATGAGTACTAGATTTCGAATGGATTCCTGCGCTTCGGGCGACTTTTCTGTTTCCAGTTTGAGCAGGAAATCACTGAGAAAGAGATAGCTCTGTGCTTGTCGGAAGTCGTCCAATAAAGTGGCACTGACATCGCTTGAATCCTTGAGGAAGCAAAATACGGTGGCGAACATCTCGACAAGTTCCAACGGTGCTATGTCTGGCATGCGTTGCATGTTGTCCATGCAGATTCCAACGCATCCCTTTGCTATTGAATTGATAAATTTATATATAAATCGCTAAATATTACTTAAATGTACACAATAAACTGGATATCTCTAAAATGCTTTAACATGATTTATGAAAAATCTTAAGAAAAACATTAAATTTACCGATTCTGGTCACACAAAATTCAGCTAGGATAATAATTTCGCAAGGAAATTACATAACAACAAAAATCGAAACGTTTTGAACTACCACTCAGAACAAATTGGCAGTTTAATTCAAAATAAGTACGAAGAGATTCAAACCTTCAGCGCGTGGATATCCAGAGAATTAAAGATTAAACACGAATTCAACATCGGCGTGCGCCATGAGTCGGACGAGAATTGGTAAATTCGATATTCAATTGTTTTCTATTTTTAATTATTTAGTATTTACCCAGATTATTTTTTATCGGTAAGAGATTCACTCAAACATTCATAATAAATAAATTAAATCCCACAAAAAATGTAAAGCAGATTAAATTCTTGAGAAAAAAATGCAAGCATAACCATTTTATCCTTGAAACAACCTCCACATTACCTCCAAACCAATAAACATGCAACAATATTTAACCAATAAAAACATGTGCAAAAAATGATTGTGCAATAACGAAATGTTTTATTTACAAAAACAAACAACAAAACCGCAACAGAAAAAATAGCAAGCCAAACCATATTAGTAACAAAGCATTCATAAATAAATTATAAAAATACGATATTCAAGCCCAATGAAGCCAGACAAACTGATTAAAATGTTTGCTTTTTGGTATGCGAGCTTACAATGAATGTAGCTGACGACAGGCGGTGATAATCCATGACGGGAGAGTGTCATCAGCACTTCGGCGGCGCTTTTTCGCCACATAATATTATGCTGAGGACATTGGGATGTTATCGCTGAGAACAGCAACGTGAGATCGTCTTTGCGCGCCAATTCCTCGGCCGGTTTCCGATGACTGCACAATCTTATTAACAACTGAAAACGAAACAATGCACACAATGCAGAAATTATAGTTAGATGTAATTTATAGAAGCTTATCATTTATATATTTGTATTTTCTTTAATAATTCAGAGTAAATTTTATAAAGATCCCACCTGAACAAATATCTTTTGCAATAAAATCCTTCGTTCTCTTGGTGTGAAATCACTATTAGTATCCTTTTTATTCGCATCCTCTTCATTAACTTCCGGTAGATCAAAGAAAAGGTACAAACACTTAACAAGAGTACTTGGTACAGACACTTCTGACATCACTTGCACCAAAGTTGAATCTCCAGCTGCCAATAAATTTAATGTACTGAGTAACATCCATCCGTTCGAGCTTTCTTCACAATTTTCGATTTCCAAAAATTTCGCAATTGCGCAACTAGCCGTCTCCGTGCTTTGATTGGAGGCCCGCTTGCGTATTTCGTTTACCATCAACAACGAAACTTGATGACAAAAAGCAAGTATATCCCAGAATTTTTCGTTCATATCACATGTTCGACTAGATCCAAATACCTTTAATAAAAACACAAGAAACGACATAACCTAGTTTTAAGACTAACTATATTTTAATAGTTTTTAGATTGTACTTACTTTGCAGAATAAAGGGAGCATATTATAGAGTTTGTCATCTTTTTCGGCATCGCTCAAGGGATGCGGTGGATGCGTATACTCCGAAAACAATTTCTTTAGATGTTGCAGACCCAGTTGAGTATGAGGGGAATCCGGAGAATCCGTACTGTCGCTTGAGGCGGAAGACGCACTGGCCATTCCGCCTCGCAATTTTCGCATTATATTCATTTTAATTATTCATCTACAAACAACGTAAACTTCAAATTAATAGTAATTACTTTCACTGTTTTCTATGAGAATTTACTACAAAACTATTGAAGTTGTTAACAAAAACGTGTGTGATATAAAAGCAATTTATGATGATAATAATAATCATTAATGTCGTCCAAAGTCGTCAACCCGTTTTTAATGTTGACACATTTAAAATATAACGCAAATCAAACAAAACAAAAACATACAAATGAGTTTTAACTACGTTTGCATTTGTTAATAACAATAAACAAAAACAAGTCGGTTTATGTACTGAATGTGTAGGTGGATGTTAGTAGACGTTGCTTGACGTTGCAAGCATTGATTGATTTTGAGAGAGGTCCTTTACTGTTTCACTTTGTCGACATTTTATGTCGTTTAGAGGGCCGATAATAGGGAATATACTTAATCGGGGTGTGAAAACATACCTTCACTCATCTTGCACACAAAATTTATTGTCGCTGGCATTGCAATTACGCCCATTATTCGGCGATGTCTCCGATGTTTTGTGTTTTGCTAGCGCGGCTAGCAAACGAGCGATCGCAGTGTACACAAACACAACTGAGACTTTGTGACAGTAAATGCATTGGAGCGCTGGATTTTGAGTTGCGGAGAGTAGTGAGAGTACTATTCTGAAGTAGGGGGAAGAATAACGTGAAGGAAGTAAGATAAGAGCTTTGATAGAGATGAGAGAGAAGCAAACAGAAAAAAGCTCAGAAACCGAATGCATACGAAGGAAGTACCGAACATATGCGAACCTCTAATCTTCATGCACGGCGGCGACCAGAGACTATACCAGACTATACCTACTATACCTATTATACTATACTATACTAGGTATAGTCTCTGTCGGCGACCAGCAGAGGCAGCAGAGTCGACTCATTCGACGACAATTTGTGTTTAAAATGCAACATCGCAAATAGGGGGCCGACGTGCATTTACCGACATGCGCTTTCCGCATATGCAAATACTCGCCCACTTCTATAGAAATCGCAAAACACTTTTCTAATTTACTTCTACTTGCAATTATAATTATTTCTTGAATATTGTGGAGAAACACATTTTAAGATAGGCAACCACATGCACTTAGGTCCCTACTCCCACAGAACATCCTACTCCTGCGCATCCCCCACTGAGGCATGTTGGTTTGCGCCAGTTTGTGCGCAGGACGAGTCTTCCGGCAGAAGACTCTCGAAGAATGTGTGATTAGAACGCATACCACCGAATAAGAATAAAGCAGTTAACCTGACCTCTCGCGGTACTGTTCCGTGGCTTATATATCGGCCTGATAGTTCGCGAGTATAAGTTTATTTGTAAAGTTCTTGTTCATGTTCAATAAAGTCGTCATTTGTTAAGTATTTGGTGTTTTGAAGAGCTTGGCGATCCACACTTCTTCGGGGCAATATTTTGCTTCGTTACAGTTTTAGTTTTTTTTATGTAGTGTGGGTTGTGTACAGTCAACAACAAAATGAAATAAACACCGAACTGCACCGAACTAACTACAGAGAACCTGAGAGAACCTGCCTAAACACTAGTAGTGAATCATGTAATTTTCTATTAATTATTTCTTAGAAATATATATGAATTGAATACATAAGTATTTTACAATAACCTATTGTAATAAAAAATATCATTGCAATAAATTTAATATGCATCAAGGACGGAATCGTGTGGGGATAAGAAATGTAAGACCCCAAGCTTTGATTGGCTGCTGCAACATGTGACAAGCTCGAGTAGGGCGCCGTAGTGCAAATTGCAAATTAGTATATGTTCTGTGTTCAGCATCGCGTCTTGTGTTGTGATCAGTTGTGATCTTGCGTTCTCTGTGTTACTTTGTGTTTACGTTGCATTTACCATAGATAATTATTGTTGCTTGCCGTATTGCACTAACAATAGTATCGATGCATCGTTTTCCTAGCAAAACTGGTGCTACTGAATTGCGTGTAAGTACATTAGTCTAATATCTAGTTTCTAGTTGCTGTCTGGATTCCATTTTGACATGTTCAATTGTTGCTTCAGTTTTTTTTTGTTTTCTAAAAAACTATACAACTTTTTAAACATTTTTTTGCATTCCACTATTATTTAAGACACTGGCAACAATTTCCATTACTTTTTTTTTACATTTCCAACTTTTAATTTAACACAGATGTTGTCACTTTTTGGGGCCTATTTTATATTTTCTGTGGCTTGCCACTGCGTCCTCAGCTAATATGTCTCCCTTGAAGTGGGAGACATCACCAATAAGTAAGGGTATGTTCAAGCCTTTGATCATTTTCTAAATATTTTATTTTTGCTCTTATACTTAAGCAATTTTTCGGTTTTTTGTAAATACGTCGCAGAAAATTGGCCATAACTCTTTGTCAAATTGTCCTAATCTGGGTTTCACATTTTTGTTTTGTAGTTTATGAGTTGTTCTTTCATCTCCAATTAAATTCAACCCTTGAATCATCCCCTAAGTATTTTATTTTTATTTTTAACTTAAAACTTAGGCCATTTTTCAGTTTATCTTAAACACATCACAGGAAATTGGGAATATCTCCTAGCCAAATCGTCCTAATTTAGGTTTCACATTTTTGTTTTGTAGATTAAGAGTTGTTCTTTCATCTCCAATTAAGTTCAACCCTTAAATCATCCTCAAGTATTTTATATCTGCTCTTAAACTTTGGTAATTTTTCAGTTTTTTTTAAACACGTTGCATAAAATTGGCTATAACTCCAAGTCAAATTGTCCTAATTTAGGTTTCATATTTTTGTTTTGTAGTTTAAGAGTTTTCTCTTATTTCCGGCTAAGTTCAAGCCCTTAATCATTACCTAAGTATTTTATTTTTGTCAACAAAACTTGGTTTCAATCACCCGAATTACTTGTAATTTATTTTGATTTTATGTTGAAAAGTGCATTGGCGTGGCATCTGTTGCGGAATTTCTAAACTAAACTCACACTAACATTTCTAGCAGTGTGCAGGCACTTTATGCTTTCCATAAACACCGTGGCGGCATCTGTTATTAAATTATCGAATTAGAATTCAATAAATAATTAATAATTCATTTAGCGTTTTTATTATTTTAAAATTTAATGTTTGGAATTTTATTTTTAATAAATATTTTAAACTTATGCGATTTCTTTATTTTTGTTTATCTTACTTCTCGTTTTCAGGTTAATATAATTATTAGGTACATTCATTATTTTTTCCAGAAATACCGTGGCGGCATCTATTAGTGAATCATCGAACTAAACTAAAATTACGGTTCTAAATAAAGAAAACTGTAATGAAGTTTCGTATTTTACCTCCTTGTGCCTCCATGCTTTTCTGTGATCCTAATGTATATTTCTACTTTTCTGGACGAAATTTCATCAACATTTTTAGATTTTACATTAGGATCACAGAAATGCAAGGAGGTAAAGTACAAAATTTCCTTACTGTCAGTCCTCAATAGTAAATTTACTATTACTATATACTTAGAGGTTTTGAAGTTTGAAACAATTTAACAGTTTTAACATAATACAAGTATCGAAACGTGTGTTAACTTCAGATATGAATAAACAAAACAAAATTAAACAACATAAGAAACACACAAAAATTTAATTAAAAAAACTTACCATGGATGTTATCACATTTTGTGGTCTTTTTTTTATTTTCTGTAGCGAGCCACTGCTTCCTCAGCTAATACGTCTCCCTTAATGTGGGTGACATCACCAACAAGTAGGGTGTTTATACTAGCAAAGTATTTCTTCATAGACAGTGGCACAAACTGCCGAATTAATTGTTCACTCTGATCAACCCATAGAGTTGTTCTACTATGTTGACCATGACATCCTCTCCTTCAGGAACGGCAATGTGTGCAGCTACAATAAATTATGCTGTAAATTGATGCCTTACACAATAATTAAATTCTTTAACATACCAAGATTCCTATTAGGAATTGCATTAACAGTAAATATACACCCTATAGTTGCTGACAACCAAATTTCACATTGTTAATGGCTGTTAGTCAAGCATTGAATTGCTACAATGTATAAATTAGAACATATTTATAGTAATGGAATCCGATAGCAACCAGATATTACATTAATACCAATTAATACTTACACGCAATTCAGTAGCGCCAGTTTTGCTAGGAAAACGATGCATCGATACTATTGTTAGTGCAATGCGGCACGCAACAATAATTAGCCATGGTAAATCCAACGTAAAACACAAAGTAACGCAGGGAACAGAACACGAGACTGAAAGCAAATGGTGAAGCGCGTCGCGTTCTTATTCAAAATTTGCACTACGGCCGTTGAGGGCGCTACTCGAGCTCGTCAAATGTTGCAACTCTATGGTTGCAACAGCCAAATATATTATACAGTATAATATACAATAATATATTTGGCAACAGCCAATCAAATCTTGGGGTCATACATTTCTTATCCCCACCAATCCCCACACATAGTCTCTGCCCCACACAATCAGTGTCAAACTGTCAAAAATCACAAATTCGTAATTTAAAATGGAATTTATAGAAAGCAATCAACTTTTAAACTGTACCGGCACTATTGTGCCTGCTGAAAAAGCATTCAAGAACAAACGAATTATACTTTTGTACTTTGCGGGATCATGGTGTATGGCATGCAAACAATTTCTTCCAAAATTGAAGGAAATTTATAATAAAAGCAAGCAAATGCGCTTGAGACTTGAAATTATTTATGTAGCTATGGATGAAACAGACGAAGAAGAAATGATGAAACATTTTACACAAAGACATGGTGGTTGGTATGCAGTCCCATTTGCTGATCCTGCTATTTGGTAATTAACACATTTTTATAAGAAACAACACTAATATATGAATATTCTTAGGGTATTGAGAGTTGTGTACAGCATATCACAGGTACCAGAAATAGTAGTTTTGGGTCCAGATGGGGATGTAATATCTGAGAAAGGAATGCAAGATTATGAAAAACTTGGCATGGATATCTTAGTTGCTTGGAATACAATGCCACCAAAATAATTAGAGCAAATATAAAACAAATTAAATAAAATCTAAATGAAATTATTCAACTTGCTTTTAAAAAATGCTGAAATTTCATTTAGATTTTATTTTAATTCACAGCACAATTCTATTTTTTTAATATTATATTTTATCAAAGAACTTAAGTGCTTATTCCTCTGGTACTTCTAAACTTCCATTGTTGATTTCATCAATCAAATCATGTGGATTTTTGCCATCAATTGTGCAACCAACTGATTGGGCAGTTCCCAATACTTCTTTCAGAGTACCAGACAGTTGCCTAGCCATAGAACGTGGCCGCATTTGTCTTGCAATGCTCAGGATATCATCAAAAGTAATGTTACCACTGTGCTTAACTATAAATATGAAAAAAAATAATTTAGAATATAACAAAAATAGCACCCTAAATCCAACTTTTATCTTAGTGAAATTTAAAATTTATATTTAAATAATAATTTTATACTCACTGTTCTTAACCTTCTTCCTGTCACGTGGAGGTTCCTTCAATGCTTTGATAATCAAAGATGCAGCAGAAGGGCACACAGAAATTGTTGCCTGTCTGTTTTGGATCTTCAACTGTACAGTGATCTTCAGACCTTTCCAGTCAGCAGTTCCTTTGGCAATATCATCACCAACCTTTTTTGGTGACTAAAACAAGCAATATATTCAATTAGTTCAATCATACTTTTTGACAACACCAAAATTTAGAAATATGTAAAATTCAAAACTTACAAGACCCAATGGACCAATTTTAGGAGCCAAGGAGGAAGTGGCACCAACTTCACCACCAACACACCTCAAGTACACTGGAAGTTTAATTTATTTGTTATAAAACAAGTGAAAATAAAGTTTAAAAACACAACATTGAATTTTTGAGGTTATAAATCACTATGGATGTAAATAATAATTTTTCAATAAAATACACCCTTACCGTATTTAACCTCGTTGGGATCGAACTTTGGTGGCATTTTTGTGTCGTGTTATTAGTATTTTACACTAATATGGATGCAAACCACAAGGATGTTTGTGGATTTAGAAAATGAACGTATGCACCGCAGCGACGGACGTTCACAAAAGGAAGCTTAACAAATTGGTTAGTAACCTTGGTGCTATTTGTGTTTTCACCGTTGGCAACACTGGAAATAACTCAAAACTAACCAGATCGCCAACTTTGAAACGTTAAAGTCCCTAAATGATTACGGTTAGTAAACAGCTGGGTACAAGTTAATGAAAAAAATTTACAAAATAAAGAATTTTTAATAGAATTATTATGTTTTTACTGTAATAACAATCTATTCCTATAATATATGCGTAAATAAACTTAAAATACACGTCAGTGGCAATAATTGCATCAATTGCAAAGCTTTGTAATCATTTCACACTAATTATCAATATTTCTTGATTTTTATGAGGATTTATGATGAATTATGCAAAACTTTATTAAATGCGCTGTACGAACTTTCCAAATCAAAGAGTAGTTGGCGCACCTGAGCTTCAGAGAGCTCATCAGATGCTTGCATTGCATTTAAAGTTCCCAGCCATTCTGTTACCTTTTGTTTGCCTTCAAAATCAGAGGGTAAAATGCTTAGTCTGTTCATTGTGTCCACCAAATCACGTAATTCTGGGTGTAGATCATCCATTGCGCGAATTTCCAATCGTAATTTATCCATTAAAGTAATAAACAACTAAAAAACATTAAACTTTACTAAGAAAGTATGGTAAATTTAAAATGGAAACTTACAGAAACAATATCAGCAATACATTTACTCGTATTGCCTTTATCATCTTTAATTGTGATGGGTCTGTCTTCCTTAATACGTTCTAATGCAGCTGGACAATCCAACTATAAATATAGAAACATAAGTTTTGAATACAAAAAATGTAAAATTTAAAAAAAACATACACGAAATTTCTTAACAAAAGCATCTATGCTTGGAAACTCATCTCCTTTAACCTGTCTGAATGCAGCTTTGTATTGTACTAATAGTTTACTACAAGCACCAGTGTATTCTTTTGGTGTGACACAATCTCGAATGTATGCTTTTTCAAGTTGTTGCAAAGTGTTAATGACTGCATACAAATCAGCCATGTTGTCGTACTTCTCACGTTCTCGTGCATTCTGGTATAGTTTTACTTCTTCAAACAGTTCTGGACGATTATCTTTTATAAAAACACAAAAGATTTAGTAAAACTTAAGTGATATATGCCAACAAACAATAATGGTGCAATTGTAACAATATTTTAAATATTTCAGCACCTACCTTGACTCACAGACATTTTAACAGACTTAGTCTAATGATTAATTTACGTATTAATTAACACTTGTAGTGGGTTTAATTAATGATAAAACCGATAAAACAAGATTTTCATGAGTCAGCTGTGTTTTGATGTGAATGATATCACTTGACTGATGACGCATGCGTGTTTTAATTTTACGTTCAAATAATTGTTTAAAAATAAGTTCAAAACTATTATATTACAATTTTGATACGTATTATTTTATTTTTATTTTATTGTATTTGCTTTTTTAGTTTTTTTTTAATGTAGTTTGTTTGTTTTCGTGAAAATTACAAATAGATTTGCTTTTGACAGCTTTAGTAGTCCAGGAGGTGCTGGTATCTGGTAGACAAATATGGAACTGATAATATTATATAAAACGTGTTTTAACATATTAATGGAGAGAAAATACAATTAAAATGTATTTTACAATTAAATATTATAAAAGATAAACAAATTATATTTGTTTGTACTTTAATGTCAATTTAAACCTTGATATATATTAACAGCATTGACGGATTACCCGTGCTGGAATCTAGTGGAGTAAATATAAACTTCACTAGAACTTGATGGATTTTGGAGATTTTAATTATTTTTTTAATAATTTCCTTGTTTTAGATGATGTAGAAACCTAATTTTAATAGGCTTCTTTGTATATTAAACAATAATTTTGACTGTGATCTATTGCTATTTGTTCAAATTCTTACCAAAATGTGTCATTTTTAAATTTAAAAATATGTCTTTTAGTATGTCGCATTGATTGGTGGCGCCTTCTATCTAAAAACGAAAAACTATCAAACATTTAAAATCTGTCAATGTTTAATTTAAACAAATCTAATTACAAACGCAATTACTACTTAAAACAACGCAATTAATTACATTTACGTTAATGTACACGGCTAATAAACACCTCTTTGTATTGCAATTGAATTGTTCCAATTGTTTTGATAGAATTGTAATCACATAACGTCCGAATAACTTTATTCATCGCATTATCGCGCATTCTCGCTGGTATTTTGTTTGCAATCGCAAATATAGACATGAGCAATTTGTCCTGCCGACGCGTGGAAATTTCGCCCCGGATCGAGACAGGTTTTGAAACGTTGGGTGGTCCTGCAGTAATTACGACTAACAGCGCAGCTAATCTAAGTGCATAATCATAAATTCCATACGTAAATACGGCAAATGCGAGGAAACACAAAGCCCGCACACGCCGGAACAAAATCAGCGCGCATCTCACCGCTCACAGTGTGTGCATCTCGTGCACAAAACGTGCGCATGGGGCACATACGAAATGCACGAGGATGAGGATATCGGCGGTGGCGGCGGGGGAGGATGCGATTAGTCGATACATCCGCACGAAATTGCCCACATCACACAACCGAGCGCGGGCGTTACAACGAACGGAAAGAGGATGAGAAAACGTACGACCCAACAAGCAATGTAGCACGAATGCAATTTTCTCTCCGCGCGCGCCGCCTCCGCGTTGGGACTCGGTGTGTATCAGTCGTTACTCATTCCTCATTCGCTATCATTTAGTCCTGTTGCCCGTGTGCGCCGAATATTGGAACCATCACGATTTGCCAACAAGTTTCGACGAATTTATCTCGAACCAACTGCATTTCCAACATGAAAATGATTATATATCTCTATTACATGATTAAAAGCGAGTGAAATAACATTAATATTAAATTTTTGGTTGGTGCGCTTTGAGTAATTGCACAAATGTTTTGTATTGTTAATGTGCTTGTTTAGTTATTGTCGACGAGTCCG
>JARJDS010022277.1:0-13400 GCA_030264155.1 Atheta pasadenae | reverse complement strand
TTTATATTGCATCATTTAATGATCTTAAATTTTAAAATTATAAATGACTTCATACGGCAGTATCTTATATTGAATTTATTAATAGTTATTGGTCTATAACTCTATAATGCCACTGTTGATTTAATGTTATGTTTGGTAATAAATCTAAATAATTGAAATTTGCTTGGGACATTAATTCTTCAGGTATACATATAACTCTTCGTAACTTTCCTGTATAATTATATTGAGATTGAGGCTAACGCCTGTTTGTAGTTTTTTTTTTCTAAAATGCTTCCACAAAGTTCCAAAGGACTCATTTATTTTTTACATGATGAGGCATTGTCATAAATGCGAACCACTCGTGTCTAACTCGCATTAGTTTCATTTTAGTTTAGTGACGACCTAGTTTTAAAATGTTTATATGTTTATCAACTACTGCATTCTATAACACAACACACAACCGACGTAATGATATACACAAATATTAACAACAACAATAAAAAAAAGAATACAGTTGTTCCTTTCACGGATCATTTTTTCAAATGTCATTAAACAACTAACAAAGAATGATTAATAATCGTAATCGAGTTGTATCAGGAAGCGAATTGTTTTAATTAAAGTTAAATATTCATATTTGTTTTTTAGTTCAACCAAAACAAGTGAACGGTTTGTAGCCGGTTAGATACTTTAAAAATGCAAGAAAACAATTGTGTTTTTTAACTTATTCAGGGTTAGCTGAATCCTAAACCTTTGTCTTCTTCAGGATTCCTTTTGTGTGATGTTGCAATAACAAAACAGGACATGTAAAACATCCAGAAGCGATGTGGGTATTGCTTTATTGAGTAGAGTAGAGTAGATCGCAAATGAAGGAACCCCAAAGGGTTTGCTTTGGGTTACGGTTAACCACAGCACATTTGACGTCCCTTTTGCTGCGTCTCTTGTACACCCGCATCAGGTCAAGGACGACATAAACGACACAAACGTCGCTGTGACTTAATTATTATTTATTTCTCGTGTTCTCGACGCGTACACAGTTTTATCTTCTTTTTATTATCCTTTTTGGATCTTCGCCAATTCACCAACACAACTTTATTCGTATAACTTTTAGCAAGCAAAGTTCATCACGGTATTATATTGCTTTATTTGTTTTCGAATTAATATTCATTCAAAGCATAAAATACGTTGCTGTGTGTTGTATGTTGTTGTTGATGCTTTATATTCTCAATGAGTATGTGTTTGACATATTTCGCAATTTGCACCATGACATGAGTGCTCCTCAGCACGTATATAATACATAAGTATTCCTATATTACGTTGGTTGTCTGTTGTTGGTGTATTAAAGTTGAAAATTCAAAACTTGAATGTGTGTGTTGCATATGAATTGAAATTGGTCTTTAACTTAAGTTAGTCGGTGCATAAGACGTTTATAGTTGGCTAATACGAGACATGAAACAGCTCTGATGATGTATGAATGGCGTGGCAAATGTTAAAGATTTCCATTCACACGTAAATTGCACCAAACTACGAGAAAAGATGCCTGGAATATATCACATATTGCTTGAATTTGATGTTTTCGAGTTTCATGCTCATAATATAACCTCAAAGTTGGACTTAAAAGTTCACATGGTTGCGTTTTGCTTCGTTTCGTTCACACCGTCGATTAAACACGTTAGAAATTCTTGTGACCTTTTTTAAAATTTAATTCTTGAACTTCAAACACAATGAATTTCTCCTTTCTTTTGTTAAGTGTTTGGTTATAATTTGAGGTTAAGGTTTTGTGGTTAAGAACAAATTCTTTCAAACAAATTTGTGTGAGTATCACTAGAAATACATGTTGTCTCTTGTATCCTTGTATATTACGGTCATTGTCGCTGTAATTTGTGGTTTAATCATGGTTTGGTTGTTATGTCGCTGCGCATTATAAACGAGTAATGTGAATTAGCACGCTGGAATGGATGGTGCAGATGTGAATGAGCATTCGTTGCGTGTGCTCCCATTTTCCAATGTTCTGCAGCCGAATTAACCACCGTGACTCTCGGTGTTTTCGAAATTTATAGCCATGGGGATCGGCTGAATGTGGCTTATTTTGGTATTAGTCACAGACACATACTACCACCATTAGTATTTGAGCAATAATTTATTCTCGGATGCTAAATACAACACAATATTGTACTGTGGGGCACTATCGATCAGAATTTAAAACTTCCAATTTGTTGAGGTTATGTTTGGAACGAAACAAAATAAAACAAAATGTTTTATAGGTTAGGTCCAACAATACCATAAAACAAACGTTAAGTTTAGGATTGTTCACCAAGTTCGTTAAATTACGCGCGAATAACGAACGACTTGCCCTTTTCGTTACTTTTTACTGCTTACCTTCGCTTTTCATTTCTCAACAACGTGTGTGCTACTCATCTAATAGATCCAGGTGGAAGTTAACCTTAACCTTAACCGTTGGCAAGGCGGCGAATTTCTATTCTAGTCTTCCTTTTTGTTGTTGATGTATTTTGTAGTTTGCCACAGCTGGCACCTTGAACCTTGCGGCAGTTACGGTCCTTGTGGCACTTTCGGTGCGACATTGAACAAACAAGCGCGTGTCGCTGCTTGTGAGCTTTGCAGGTCTTTATTGATCCCTAGACGGGACGTCTACTCAGTCCTATACCCGTGCCTCTATTTCAGATCTATTATATCCCGAATCTCTTTGGACAACACCACTGAAAGTCTGCGCCCTTTATAAAGAGGAAAAAGGAGGAGAGTCTTGCTACTTTCCGTCCATCCGGTGTGGTTCATTTTTCGTTCTATTATGTCCCACATCCAGCTGGTTGATTTTTTGTTTATGTATCTAACAATTGCTCGTTCATTGCGTAACATTCTGTTGGTTGCAATATGTCTCCATTATTATTGACGATGATGACAGTCAGAACAAAATGTTGCCAATATGGATACGGGTATGTACCCAGTATATAGACAGATGCATTTTATGTATGTTCATCACAAAAAGGGATTAATTTTAATAAGATTGAATCTGATCACACGAGTTTATTGGTAAAGTTTACACTGAACCAAGTTCATTATTACCACATAATCCCATTTAGATTTATCGGTCTTCCTATAATGCAGTGTGTGTGCCTTTAAAACGAGTTATAATTTTGTTTGTAATTTACGAGGAAAATGAATATTTTATAACCCAGCTTTTCATGCTTCATGCGCACGAGTTGCGGTCGACTTTTTTCACGCTTCTCTCATTTTGTTCTTCTTTTGTGCATACCTCCGCGCTTGGCTACTTATGTAGACATTGAAAGTGTAACGGAGTGTGGATAACTTTTACAGCTAAGCTGTTTTGTATTAAAACCACATCAAATGTCACAACTATAATATTATCAATCCGTTAAATTTTATTTTTCCATAAAGGGCAAGGGCACAGAAACTCATCACTAAACTTCTAATAATAAAATTTATTTTTAAAATTTTATTATTAGTAGAAGTTTAAAACAAAACAACATTTGTTTTTCTTTTGTTTTTTTTTTTATGTTGTTTGCAAGTGTGTTAAACAAAAGTTATTTTGTCAATGACACAAAATTATTAATAATTATGTGTTCAAGGAAAGAAGTTTCCATATGATTACAATAAATAATTCGTAGCTTCATCCCAGGTGGTTGTAAATAATGAGAAAATAATCAGTTATTTAATCATTGCGGTTGCGATCATCATTATCCTTCGACAGGCATTAGTCCTCTGCGGCGCCGTTTTAAATCGCTTTTATTTGCATACGCAAACGACGGAAAAGCATAGTTTGCCTTTCATTTAAACGCGCACGCAATGTAAGTACATATGCATTAATGATTGGTTTGCAGTACTATTTTATAGTCCTGGCCTTATACATACATTCAACTTGGTTGGTTGGTTGGTTATCGAGTGCTTCCAAACACTTTATATAGTCCACATCTCCACAAGGGAAGCAGAAGCTTCGTCTATGTAAATTATTACTTGTTTATGTAACGTAATATCATTTCCAATTCAATTTAGTGCGCTCTTATTTCTTCTGCTCGGTGTGACGCACAAGGGACAAGAAAGTCTAGTTGTCATCTCAAGCTTATCTTATTAGCCACTGATGAAGTACTACCTACTTTCATTGAATTGTCCCGCTAGATCACGTACTCTTTTCGTAATTTTCTAACCGCATTCACCGCAGGAGTGTATGGAAGAATATAAATGAGTGCAATCGTTTGTGTTTGTTTTGAAAGCTAACAATTGAAATGGCGAGTTTTAGGTTATTTGTTTGTAAATTTAAAAAAAAAAAATATTCTTTTGTGTTATTTGGAATGAACTTGAAAGTAACATTTAACTGAAACCTCAAACTTCAATGGAGGTTAAGAGTGAATCGAATGTTTAGAACATACCTATATAGCTATATACAATAACTTAGTTAGTTGTGTACTTATAGACGAAGCATAGACGAAGATTATTCTTATTCACGGCATGCATTTGTTCGTAATATGAACGCCAAACGCGTTACCATGACGGTTACTATGGTTTACCTGCGAACCGTTAGTTTTAACTGCCCATAATGCAGAGATTGGGCATACGTTTGAATAGTTAACACGTTTATGGATTTATACTAAACTGCATTTAGTCTATAACTTTACAAGTAAGTACAAACGTAAAATAATGAATATATTATTATAAATCGTAGATATAAACTGGTATAAACATTTATGCCTAAATTTAGGTTATGATTGATATTTAAAATGATAGTGTTTTGTTTCAAAACAAAGGTAATTTGATTATTTTGAAATAAAAATCAATAAAACAAAAAACAAACGACGTGATAAATGTTATAGGTACGTACATTCTAAACAATCTTTGGTTTAGTTTAGTTTAGAGAGTTAGAGGTATTTTGTCGGCTTTACTCTGTCATTATCTTCCTTTTTTTGTTGTTGTGAATTGAACGGCAAATCAATAAATCATTGATTGCTGCGTATACGCGTTTGAACGTAAATTACATCGGCCTTGTTATGTTATGGACCTCGTTATCTATTGCAAGCTGTAAGTAGGAGTAAGAAGAAAGGTACAACGACGATGTGAGTGTTGTAATCATTAGAAGAAGAAGTTGTGCTTGGTGCCTGCGCGTTGCTCGCACAATATAAGTGAGAATCGATTGCAAAAATCTTAATAATCACTAGCGATACATTCTACAAGTGTGTATTGTAGATTGCAATGCGATCACATTCCCGCGTCATTAGACAGGTTAATTCATATTCATTCGGCGTGGATAAACAACTATAACTGTATCAATTATTATACCAGCTGACCGTGTATGGTAATACCATTATGATAGTGTTTTATATTCAATGCAATTTATAATGCATAACTTGAACTTGTAATTTGTAATTATAGAAATATGACATGGGAGTTGTTGTTTATGCTATTAAAGTTTACTTCATTAAAATTGTTGAGATTTTTACATTTTACATAAAAAACAAAACTCATATAATTTTCCAAGTTTTTAAGAAGTAAATAAACAAGCAAGCGTGATTATTAGTGTTTTGTTTTAAATTTTTGGATATAACCAACATAGGATGTCAACAAAAGTCAGTGCAATGTTATTCTTTTGTTTGTTTACTGTTGCCATTTTGGTTCTAAACAGAACGATCGATCGATAAGTTTCTTTTGTCGCAAATATTTCAATGTCAAAGTCAAATTATGTGTCAATATTTAATAAGCAAACAGAATATTAATAAATAATTTTAATAGACTCTTAGTTCAGAGTTAGTTAAAGGATAAAAAAAGTTGGTATTATTAATCTTTAATTAAATTGTATTTGTTTTTATTAACATTTTTTGTGTTATTCATTAAAATTCGCATATATAAACTGTGCAAATAATTTTAGAAGGTCAAATATTCATTCCTTAGTTAATGGCTTTTAATTTATTAAAATTGATCTTAATGAATATTTGAATTCAATACTAAAAATTATTTATTCTTTATACTTCTGACATTTGCATTTATATGGCGGTTATCCGAACCAATCTGAACGAAAAAACTTTATGACTGAGTGTACCGTTTTTTTTTATAACTTTGGTTAGGATTTTGTTTGTAGAATGAAATGTATTTACTTAAATAATGTATATACGTCTGGTAGTCTGGTAAATATTGTCACAATCATGAGAAACTTCGGCTCAGATTACCAAAGAATAAAGAATCACGAATAAAATAAGTATCATGATTTAAACAAACAAAGATAAATTCAAAAGTGAGGTTATGTTTGTATAAATCAACGTGTGACTGTGATTATAAATATTATACTTCAGGTATTTGCGCAATACAAGATGATTAGAAGAATTACGAGCAATTATAATATTAATTGTAAACTTTAAGTTTATCTTTAGCTATTAAGTTAACGATAATTGGCTACGCAAGGCTTATCTACAAGAACAAACATTAATATTCTTCGTACACTCTGAAACACAAGCGTGTTCTTGATTGTAGATCGTAAACTCGTGGTTTTTCTGATAAAACTGAAGAAGTAACTGAAGAAACTAAAGAAAGATGCGTGTTGGTTATATCTAATGTTTTGTTGTTTTCTTCGTGTTTGGTGCATTTAGATGCTTGAGTAGAGCTACCAACTGCTGGTAGTTGTTGTACGTTGCGGCCGAAGCGTATTTGTAATAAATTCATGTTTATGTCTTCGGCTTTATGTCGGCTCGTAATATGGCGATGTGCGATCGAGCGGTGTGCGGATATATTCCGCTCCATCGGACAACTTAATTAAGTCATTCGATAGTTATTAATTCAACGCCACACATTCGCATTCGCAAGGTGTCTGGTTGTGCGAACGTGTAAACGCTGTAAAAACATGTGTGTCTTAACTCACTTCATTTGTTTCATGACTTCAAATGTTTTATCAATGAACTAAACAACTGCATCAATAAAACAAACAAAATCAATAAAACAAAAAAGTGGCTATGACATTTAATAAAATAGGGAGGTTAGAATTATTTGTATTAAAAGTTTTATTTGGATTGCTTATTGATTTTCAACGTAATAAAATGTTACAAACAATAAAATTAAGAATATATTTGTGTGAATTAAGAGTGAATTATTTCATCCCAAGCGCCGTATTATGGTAATGAGACGAGGTGATCGGTGGTATTTTAATGGCGTCGTTATAATAAATTATAATGCATCAAAGATGCAGAGCTATCGGTAAAATGGTAGTTATTCAATCGCTAAAGTGGCATCTTAATCGTCGTAACGGTGTTTTGTCTTTCTTTCTCATTGAAGATACCACTGCAAAGCTACCACTACAATACGAAGGTAAAGAAGTAAGTACACTGATGATTTTGTAACATTACATATCGAGTCCAAATACGTATAAGACGTATAAGATAATTACAAAATTACAAATTGTACTACTATGGTATCTTTGAAATAAAATCAATAGACATAACTTGGATAACCTAACTTTATCCAGCTTGTTGAACTAAGTTGTTGGGTCGAACCTAAACAAATCTTATTTATTGTACTTTTGCGTGTTTGTGTGCTCGTAAAATTAAACTTGAACTAGTCGCACACAAAACCACGAAACACAAACGTAGGCTTTGTAGCGTCGTTTAACAATATGCGCTGATTCAATGTCAATGCCGCCTCCGCGCACGCGATCTTGATGCGCACAATGTTGTAATCGATGCAAGCCTAGGACTACTTCCTAGGTGTATTAATAGACTGCTGCTTTTCATGATGCGCAAAACATTTAAAATCGATGTTTCCAATTGGAATCAAACGGAAAATAAATTTGCGCAATTTTATGTTCTAAGCAAGTCAGCAGTAACAGGAAGAACCATAATTTATTGTTAATCCACATTGCAGGTGCAATGTTGTATGTAGTGAATACTAACAAATGAGCAAACATTTTAAGTACATTCTTCAGTAAGTACAATTAATTGAAATTCTGTTTGTTTTGTTGAAAACTATGTTTAACTATATTTGGTAAGGAATCTAACTAAGCCTAAGGGTATGTTGGAAATGTTCAGGAAATGAATATATATATATATGGAACTTGAACTGGTGTAGGTCTAGTTGGGACTGGAAAGTACTGGGACTTACCAGCCCCCTAAAATTATGTTTTCCTTTGCGTGCATAATTTATTCATGTGAGTGAACAACTCAAAGAGGTGGGTAATCAATACGGTATTTCACTCTAGGACTGTGTGTGGTTGTTGTAGGGAAGACTACGACGTTGGATAACATATATTACAAGATGTCATAATCAGATATAATTGTGTTTGGACTTGGCTTTGAATAGCACATCGTTTTTGCAAACCGCGCGACCTGGCTAATTTGCAATTTAACTTACAATATCAATCAGTCACGGGTTTTAAGCATGTGAGCTCGGATGTATGCACACTGTGGCGTTATTTATGCAAGCCAGGTTATGTTCAGGTTCAGAAAATGCATCGTACATGGCGGCACCACACGAAAACCATTCATTTCATTTAATCATTCACCGCGAGCCGCACTCTTGCGGAACCAAATTAATTAAAACATATCGCACTCTACGATCACATGATACGTTTGGTTAATTAATTTCGGAATATATTTTAAGGTTAAGTTTTGTGGACCACTTTGAAAAAAGTAAGGTTTTTGTAGTTTTGTTTTTGTCCAGTTAAACAGGAAACTAAAATAAATATTAAACTGTAGGAAAATAGTTGATGATATTCACTAGTGAGTTCTTCAAATCATCGCCGGTTTTGCTTGTTTAGTGTGTTTAGTTCTTTGGAAAGTTACGGTTTGAACAGCGTTGGATTTAATGTGCCACAAGATGATGGCAGAAAGAAATCTGTGGTGCACACTCGCTGATGATGACCGTGGCAAAGCTGAACAGCGGAAGAAGTTAATAAACTCTTGGTTTTCGTTTGCGTTTGAACTTGCTGGCTTTTGGTTTGTGAGTG
This sequence comes from Atheta pasadenae, assembly GCA_030264155.1. NCBI lineage: Eukaryota > Metazoa > Arthropoda > Insecta > Coleoptera > Staphylinidae > Atheta > Atheta pasadenae. Next base: position 4,471 of record JARJDS010022277.1, on the reverse strand, counting down.
AGCAAGCAAGTACTCGTAAACTTGACAATGACATCAAGAAAATGTCATGGCACATTAAACCACACAAGTTTTTTGTATGGCTTCCTTTGTAATTAATTTTTTTTATTTATAGAATTATTGTTGTTACTTAATAATCCTTTTTAGTAAAAACAGTGTGTTCCTATATTTGGTTTATTAAAAATTAACATTTTGTTTGTTACAATATTAATACATTTCTTTGGGTAAATATTGAATCAGAAATAGAAATTATGGCGATTAAGACGAATACGGGTATTACGGTGATATCATAAAAAATGAAAAGGTCCGCCGACCTTGATGTTTGTGTTTTTTGTGTTACCATGCCGGTAATACACAGTTATGGTTAAACCGTATGGTAATTCAACATTTCCATGTCGAACTTTATGAGAAAATGACATTCATTTTGTTTTTTTTATTGTTAATCAATATTTTGGAGGTTATGTACACACAAAATTTCTATAATTCCTAAGGATTATAATCAGTAACTATAACCCAACATATTTTAGTGTTATCGTGATAGTATCCTATTCAAATGTTTATATAAAAAATGGTTGTCCTTAATTCCTACCTTGTTGAATTTTTGTTTTTAGTTTAGTAATCCTTGTAATGTAATCCAATAATCCTAATTGCACTGATAAAATACTAAGAATTCACACTGGGACACAGTAGCTTCGAATATTTTGGCGCCCTTTTTGTGCCGAAATTCACTTGCCCTCCAAGTACGCACGAGGTCGCTTTGTACCGGAGGAGGTTGGTTATTCGAAATCAATTAACGGACGCTTGCACTGCCGGCTTACGATTCCTGAAGAAATCTTGACGTTCGGCACTCTCGTAATGAACGTGGTTCGTGAGAGTGTGACTTTTTTTTTGTATTTGATGTGTAGGACTGTGCGCTTTGGACGCGCTCCGAGTTCGGCGACGGTTACAACACAACAAGCCACTACGTGTGGTTCTGAGCGACGAATGATCCGGTTCTGGCCTTTGCGTTCCGCGAACGTGCGATTGCCGCGCCGCGCTACGGTGGTCGCAGACCGGAGTCGGATATCGCCGTATGTGGCGGCACAGCAGTGTGTATTGGGGGCGGCGAAGGACCTTCGGGAAGGTGACGAATCTTATAAGACATATACAAATAGGATTCGTTAGAATCTTCGGCAAATTGGGAGTGGCGACATGTTATGTAATCATTATCATGATATCTATTTTTTATTTGTTGTTTTATTATTATCTTTATAGTTAGAATTAAGAATTCTTGGTTAAAGATGGTTAAAGGTAACAAACAGACGCCATTTTGAATGGGGTTATGTGCTTATCATTCTAATAAATCAAATCAAAAGAACTTACTAAAAAAGATCCCTTAGGATAATCTTGTTTGTCAAGAATAGGAAAATGAAAAATGATCCCTGTTTTTTTCCTATAACCTCTATCTCTAACCTCAAATGTTTTTCTAAGTTGGGCACAAATTAAAGGTAATAGAGCAATTTTGACTGCGCCATTCTATGAGGAAGTAACCAATTGCAAAATATAATCCTAAGTACTCTACATTCGTTCGCCCATTATAAAATTGCACGCATACCGCAACTGCGCCATGTCGAAACTCGCGCGCCATGCGCGCTAATCGCGAAAATTGACCACACGGCTGATCCAGCATTACACGGTTTTTATTTTAAGCACCTACGTGCACTCATTCAATAATAACCAGCCAAATAAAACCGTTTGTTATTGTCATTAACAATTTCAACGTGACTTTTACATTGATGCGACAACGTCTAAAGTCAAAACTAATGTAATGTGATATTATATGAAATGACGGATGTTGTTTATGTGTTTCAAATATCATTAGCATTTAAGTTGATTAGATATTTTGAGACACAAAATATAACAATTTTGTTTTGTGTTTTATTACTAGTTTGGTATGAATCCTTACAATGGGGGATGTTGATATTGATGTTGATTGTTGACATATTGCGGAAGGCCACTAAAGGGCGAATACAATCTTTTGCCGTACACCGAATTTCAATTTCCTCTCTCAATATTGTTGGTATAAATAGTTGGTAATGGATGAGTCATCAAAAAGACAACAAGGGGTGCGTTATAAGGGAGTCTGTGTTTGGTATCCTGTTGACATGTTCTTTTCTTTCGGACTTTAACCTTCGCTCGTTGCAAATTTATAAAATTGCACTTTAACTCTCATCTTTTTTGTTTGTTTGCAGGGATGGAGGCACTTGAGACATGTATAAATTATTGGGAGGATGCGTTAGCTGTCTATCGATCATCGGAAGGATGTGGTGGAGGACCTTTGGCTGTGTTGGGAACTGAAGAAGCTGGCTTCTGTCGTGATTTGCAACATTTACTTGACGGCGCTCTCGAATTACAAGAAAGTTCAGAAGTTTTGTTCCTGGATGAACGCTCGGTTCTTTTTAGGCCTGGAAGCAAAGACAATCATCATTCGGATGAACATGGCTTGGATGCTGATTTGTCTGGTGCGGAAAGTTTTGCATCAGCTCAAGATCAGGTATATTTTGATATGCGCTGTTAACATTATAAGGTGTTAATTAATGTTTTGTTTATTGCATACTGTAGGTTGCTGACCTACGAGAATTTGAAGAATTTACTGAATTATTCCCCGATGTCGAATCACTTCCTCTCTATCAGGCTGCCTTGCGGCAACTTGAAAATGGCGGTATTCCATGCCGAACCCTCCGCACTGAATTAGTCAAATGCGGTACAGACGGTGAGTACTTGTCTAAACTTCACTGCTTGCGGTTGGCATTTCAGCATATGCTCAAAGAACTCTCGAATTACACTTGGTTTGTTGATGCCGGTCGCCAAATACTCGCCGATTTGTTACTGTATGCTGATAAAGATCCGAAGGATTTTTTGATCGGCTACGAGGAGTTGTTACGCTACGTGCAAGAATCATCGAACTGGCGTGATATGGAAGAAGAACTTAGTAGCAAAGGCGTGAAGGCACTTACTTTCTACGACGTTGTATTAGATTACATACTGATGGACGCGTTTGAAGATCTTGAATCGCCGCCATCTTCCGTGACGGCCGTCGTGCAAAATCGTTGGTTGTCCAATGGTTTTAAAGAGACTGCTCTTACCACTGCTGTGTGGTCGGTGCTCAAGGCAAAACGCAGGATGTTGCGATTTCCCTCCGGCTTTATGGCGCATTTTTATAATATCAGTGAACAGCTATCGCCACTTTTGGCCTGGGGTTTTCTGGGACCCGATGAGTCCCTGAAGGAAACATGCACGTTTTTTAAAGATCAAGTTATGGGTTTTTTGGCTGATATTTTTAACTTTCAGAAATGCAAATTTACTACCGTTGAAGATTTGTCAAGTGATGTTTTTGATTTGATGAAAGTTAGAGTGGATAATATTTGCCAAAGATTAGCTGTTCAAGCGTAGTTTAGGAGTTTTGATTCAAGCGCGACAAATTTGTACAATATATTATGGATTATTTAATTCAATTATATTAGAATAGGTATATAAGAGTTAGAGTGCACGTAGATAATTATAACCAAAAAGTTACAGTTAAATATTAATTAATATTTGAGTTTGTTAACTTAAATGGAGGTTACATTCCGTTGTTTAACATTATAAAGTTTAAAATGTCTGTCTGCATTGATGTAATTTATTTATTAACAAATTATATAAATACCTACAAGAAATACTCATTCAGGGTGTATTTGTTTATGTTAATCTAAAAGTATTCGTAATTACTAAATTGTTTTAAATTTAACGAATTCTGGATTTATTGTATGCAACCCAAACAGCAACTGGAAAATGGACTGCATTTTCGGATTGGAAATTAAATTTTAAATCGTATAGAATTTTCTATTTTTTCTAGTTCAGTTCGTTCCTGAAGAATTTATTTTTGAATTCAAAGTAAATTATTCTTGTGGATTTTTGAAAGTACATCGTGATAAATTGCCCATATCTCTTCTCCATATCATCCAATTTTCTTCAACTAAATTTTCATATATTGTATAATTGTCCCTTTTTAACGTATAACTATATTTAACTCATTAAACAGCCCCAAAGTATTTAATTATTTGCATTCAAAAATCATGAAAATTGCTTATTCTTTGAAACACGTCGTAATAAATGGCGTATATTTCCTCTTCATATCATCCAATTTTCTTCATCTAAATTTTCTTATATAGTTCAATAGTTCCTTTTTAACGTATGACTAAATTCAACTGATAAATCATCCCCTAAGTATTTTATTTTTGCATTCAAAAATCATCAAATTTGTTAATTTTTGAAAACACGTCGAGAAAAATTGCCTATATCTCCTCTTCATATCTTCCAATTTTCTTCATCTAAATTTTCTTATATAGTTTAATAGAGCCTTTTTCACGTGTGACTAAATTCAACAGATATAACATCCTTTAAGTATTTTATTTTTGCTTTCAAGTTTGTGTAAATATTTTATTTTAGAATCAAC
>JARJDS010022237.1:0-14381 GCA_030264155.1 Atheta pasadenae | reverse complement strand
TGAGTGATCTAACCTCAAAATATGAGTTTTAATAGAATAATATCGAGGATCGTTGATTCGATTTAGTTTAGACTGTTTAGAGTATTGTGCATTGTCGTTGTGGTCTTCTCGCCACGGGGGATTTACTATGCTTCACAGAAGCGATTATAATCTCTTCAATTCCTTCATTATGCAACGCGGAGCATTCCATGTATTCGACAGCTTTAATCTTTTTTCTCATCTTTTTACCATCTTCGGGTTTCAATGTCGGTTCATTAGGGTCTTCTTCTTTACGCAAATCACACTTTAATCCTTTAAACAAACAGAACGAACAATTAATTATTATATTTTGTTATTTTGGATATTATGTTAAATTTTTATGTTTTGTAAACACTAAAAACACTTACCAACAAGTATAATGGGCGTGTGTGGCATGTGATGTCGTACTTCCGGTGCCCACTTACTCAAAACATTGGCGTACGAATCTTTCGATTGGATTGAGAAACAAATTAAAAAGCATGTGGTCTAAAAATAGATAATATTATCATACTGAACTTATTTTTAGTTTATATTTTGTATACACTTACGCCATTATAACTTAAAGGCCTCAAACGTTCATAATCTTCTTGTCCTGCTGTGTCCCACAATTTAAGATCATATTGCACACCTTCTATTGTTATACTATCAGCATAATTGTCAAAACTACAACCAAAAGTGAGGTTATGTATTTTTTGGTTTAAAATTTACGTATATCCTTACACAGTGGGCACATAACGATGAGGAAACTCCTTATCCACATAAACCACTAACATTGACGTTTTTCCTACATGACCATCCCCAACAACTGTCACTTTCACTGTTATCGGTTGTGCTTTTATTGGTAAAGGCGCAGCTGGTCTTTGCGCTACTGTTGTTGATGAACTAAAACAATGATTTTCAATAATTTTCCACTTTTCTTTTGTTTGTTTTGGTGTTGAACTAACCTCATTTTATCCTTACGTCTGTTAATCGAATTAACTAACTTAACCCACAAAAAATCTTTGGGTTACACCCATTAATCGAGTTGTTAGTGTTACTAATTGTTGAATCACATACAATTTGTGGCTTATGACGATAATTTAATTCGAGTGCGTTTGCGCGAAAAGTTTAATGACGTCTCTACACAACGCGAAGGAAACTTTAAGATAAAGTCTAGACCAACGTCGTTTTTTTTTGCTTTTAATGCCTTATCTTATCGTTATTGTGACAATAGATAAATGCTAATCGTTAAAACAATTTTATTTTTTATATTTACTTTATTAATCATACGTAGGCAACTTAACATACATTTAAATTGTATTGTTTTTGATTTAAAGTTTTATTTTAAAACTTTCACAATTGGACGTTAGCTTTATTTAGTTTAGCTTTAGTTTTACTTTAAAGTGAAACTTACAACTGAAGTTAGCAACACTTTAATGTCGAATTTACACTTTGTAATCATTTTATTTGTTTAGGTATTTTATTCAATTAAATATTATTACTGTCAATTTATTTCACGTTTACGAACAAAATGAACTACGTTAAAAGCGAAATTTAAAGTCTAAACAACACTACACATTCCGTTTCCTTTGTGACTAACCACTAAACAGCGTAAAAGTTAAAATTAAAATGATTCTTGTCGCTTTTGTCACAGTTGGTGCGTGTGTGTTTATAAAATACGGTTTTGTTTAATCAACGCGCGGCGAGGAAATAAGCATTACAAGATTACTCATGACTACTCACGAGAACGCAACAATTTCAAACAGATATTGACCTTTGTTTGAGGTTATGACGTAATGGTTTACTCAGGTTTACTACTTTTATTAATTTATTCGATTAATTTACATATACTACAAGGTTTATTGGTTGTTTCTTATAACTTACAATTATGCAGGTGTTCAATAAATGTTATTCAGTTTTATTTAAAACTGTTAATATCGACCAAACTGATTTATACAACTGAAAAGAATAAATAAGAATTAGTTTAAATAAAACACACTAGATGGAAGCAGAGTTTTTCTTACATTGACCATCATAATATGATCAACAACAGCAACTCCTCCAGCGGTAATTGCAAGAGGTCTTTCAGCTCGCAATAAAACAAGTTGTAAACTTTTTGTGGATTTTAAATCATCTAGAGGCACGGATTCAAAAATTGTATGACGTATTGTGTCAGTCTAGAACATTTTTTTAGGTTAGGTGTTCAATATTTCTTTCATTAATTTGTTCACTTACAAATGTAGATAAACGCTCACCGCTGCAACATGTTACAGAAACAACAACAACGTAAGATGCAATATGTGCAACTGATATAATGTTAACTTCCTGAAATGTTACACAAAAACTTATAAGTTTTGGATGCAAGTGAATAATGATACAGTTTCGATCAAAAGGTAAATGACAGAACAAAAGATATCTTGAAGATTTCGTTTTGAGATCTGTAAGATTGAATTGTGTAATTAAAAAATACGTACACTACCAAACAGTTGAAAAATAATAATGCTCATATTAATTGGTGTAACACACAAATGTAACGCATAAGCTTTTCCCAAATTACGATTCAATGTAAAATTAACCCTACAATCAAAATATTATAAAACCAATAAACGTTATCAATAAAATATTAAAATACCCAATTAAATAATCGTGATAACGAACAATTCTGCCAATTAACGCGTGTCTGTCTCTGTCAGAAATTAAAGGAACTTGTTTGATAATGTCTTCCAAGTGAGCATAATGAAGAATTATAACCTCATTGATAAACGCGTATTGAAGAATCAACACCAACACCATTGCTCCCCCTGCATAGGGACACACTTGGCAGAATGACCAAATCTGACGCCATGGTTTATTATAAATATCAATGTATGGTAAGTACGGTAGAAAGACAAAACCGCAATCACTCACTTCATCTGGTGCACAATCATCAAAGACATTATACAAGAAAGTGACAATACCAAGAAATGTAAACAAGATGAAGATGCCACGTACGCATTTGCCAAATAATTTGTCTAATGCTTCAACACCCGGCGGTCTTCCGAAATCAGGGTGAGTAAAATCTCCGAAAGTTTTACATATTTCTTTTAAATATGGTGCATTTACACTGACGATTATCATTACTATCGATATGGTTTCCGTTGATAATATTACAGCTATATCGTCGGCAATGTCCACAAAAGAAAATGAATTGTTTTCTGTAATGAATGTTGTTGATTTGTTAGTGTAAATTGATAATAAAATAATAATGCTTACGTAAAAATTGAAGTAAATGGCCCAACTGGCCAAACATTAACAAGTGAAGGGAGACTATGAGTGGTATTGTTTTCAAATACGACCAAATATTAACAACATCGGGACATAATCCCACTTTCGTCAAAAATTGCTCTGCGGTTTTGTTGAGTTGACGTTGAGTTACGTTGGTATCATAAACTTTGAAAAATTTAAATATTTTTGGGTATGGAATTTCCATGATTTGCGTTTGTCACACAAGCAATCAATAACAGTCACTTTAGAAATGGTACAGAAATAATGAAAGTATCAGTTTTTATTTTTTATTCAATCATTCAAAATATTTAATTAAAGATTACACACATGTGCTACTTAAGGTAATTTTAATAACAATACAAATAATCATAAAATAGAACATCAATTACAGTTTACTACTACGTAGATTAAGAAAATATCAATATTTTACACGTGCGCATTTACTTGAACAAACAGAACTTGTTTTTCACATCTTACTTTGATGTTATTTATGCACCTTAATGATTTTCACCTTATTTTTTTTCTAATAAACATGATAGAGCTTAACTTTCATTAAAAAACTTATTAATTATTAATACGTAGAAAAATACTTAACCTCAATAATGATTTCTTTTAAAGTTCATCACTAACTTCAACAATAAGATAACGATAACGCATTCTTACAGCGTTGTTAAGAATTTGGAATGATTTGGCACACAATTCATAATAAATGGAAGAAGATGTCGTCTCATCAGCAGTGGTTTGACAGACACCTTTTAGCGAATGAGCAATATCATCATTACTACCCAAAATATGTACTTCATATCTATAATTTTGAGCTTCTACTAATGTAGACCCCAAAAGTTGAACTGTAAGTAATATTTTTTTAACATCACCAGCACCAGCCGTCGTCCATTTAAAACAAAACGTTCGATTTTTGAATCCCAAACACTCCTGGAATGGAAATGCAACAGTATCGTTCACTTCCAGATGTAAATTATCAAAGTTTTTGCGTAGTTTATGTTTGTCCTTCATATGCATAGCCATATCACAAACAAAACTTTGTTCTTTACATAAATGACATTTTACAGTGTTATAACTGCATATTTTAACATGTTCATCAATGATATCAGAATGGCCTACTGCCAGACAACCTTTATCAAAGTTGCTGCACAGAATTGAAGAATGAGAAAACAAAAACTTCAATTTTAGTACATAAAAAGTGGTTACCCTGCAAATTGCGCATGTGCTTATTTTGGATCCACAAGTCACACATGTATTATGGCCATTGCTGCATTGTCGCACCTGCAAGCCCAAATCATGTTGACAAATTGGGCATTCTGCAAGTGGTGGAGCAATATCATAATCACAAAGAATTATTTCTAAATTCTTAGTTTTTGGATCATTCAATTGAAACAATGAATTCATATCTCTTTCTCCAACTTCTGAACACATGACAAAATCTTTTTTGATAATTTGATCAACATCAGCACTTTTACAATAAGCTTTAAATGTATTGCAAACATCTTTGTCGTACATGTTAAACATTTTTCCAACATTTACCAGTATTTTGTCATTGGCTCGATAAACATGAATTAAAAAGATATGTGAATTCAATAAAGCAATGTAGATGTTATCCATTTTTGGTTGTTCCATAGATAATTGCAAAACAGGTTTGTCTAATTTAATAGTGTTATTTATATGCTTTGTCTTCAGATGTTCTTGATAATTCATTAAGGAAAAATTCTTCTTGTCACAAATAATGCAATCGTATGGTGCATGTACACATTTACTTGCATGCTCTTGAACTTGATCTGCTTGTAAAATAAAATCACAATCATCATGTGGACAAAGAAATAATGAATTTTTCAGCATATACTCTAAAGTCTTATTACGAGGTCGACCAGGTTCCTCTTTAACAGAACATTTAGAACAATAATTTTTTTCATTGGGATGTATATAAATATTGCTTAACAACCAATTATTGCATTCAGCACAAACAATGTGCTCCAATGCAAGTGCTGATTGATTCAGAATTTGAAATTGCCTTACTTTTTCTGAATTCATCCTAAAATAAATAAAATTGATTAAGATTTGTTTCAAATTAATAATTAAAAGGAGCAAAATTTACTTTAATTGCTTTATAAAATTTTTGTTTTAAAGAAGTGTACATACCTTATAATCAACTTCTAATTGATGTACTATTGTTGTATATACTCTCTTGTATTATTTAGGTGCTTTAGGTGTCGGGTCGTCTGTTACCGTTGAATTTGAAAAATATTGCGAAATGTGAGGTTAAATGCACGCGCGACCAGCTTTGATCAGCTCTGATATGGCTCTGATTCACTAGTGCAGATCACGTCATAGATTAGTAAAGTAATAATCACGTGCAGATCGATCCAGATTGATCCCTATCAAATAATGATTCATCAATTAGTCACCTAAACAAAAGCCAGTGATATTTAAAACTTGGGGAATCCCATTATCCTAGTAGTAATTCTCAAAATTGGTTGTATGTATGTGTTTCAATGTGCGTTGTGGTGTATTGTCGGTTTGAATTTTTGAGTTGGAATTTTGGGTGCGGATCACAGGTTTTTGGTAAATATTTTGATAATATTTTTTTATATTTTTATGAGAAATCAAAGTATTTTATGACAACCTGTGCGTTCTATAAAAAATTGTTACAAAAATATATTGTAGAGGAAAGTATTAGAAAATGATTCATCAATAACTTTAATTTAAAACAATTTTTACCAACACAAAATTAAATAAACACCAAATAGAGAAAAATAAAATTTCATATGGTGAAACTTCATCAGTGGTTAAAGTATCCATTTCACTCGATGGCGATGAACTCAATACATTCTTCAGTAAAGTGAACCACATACAAACCCCATAAACACATTGCGTTATTATGCTCTTAAAAAAACAATAATAATTACATCTATACAAATAAAATGTAAAACTAACTACTAATTTTAATGTAATGCTTACCATAATATAACTAAAACGTATATTCTGAGTGCCAAAACAACAATACTGAAAACATAATTTAACGTAGATACTTGTACGCACTTCTGGTTTTTCACTTTTGCGTAATATTGAAAATAATTTAAATAAGATACGATAACATAACATATTTACCATTATTGTTTATTTAAACATTGCCAACTTAATAATGAGTTATGGCATTAAATTTCACGTAAACCAGGTTACAATTGAGTGGAAAATCCAATTTTTATATAAATCAGGACCAAGTAAAACCCAAAGAATTCCCATTAAGATATGAACGGGAAACATTACAATACTCAATAATGAAGAATCGGAAATATTTTCAATCGTGTTTGCATTATTTCTTAATTCAAATCCATTTATTTCAACAAGAAACATAAGAAAAATTGATTCCAAAAGAAATTTCTTGTAAATTAAAACAAAAATAATTTAATACTTTAAATATTTGACATATGTACTTGATAATCTTACCATAATTAGTTATACAACAATCACTATTAGTTGATAATAGAAAATTGGGTTTCACAGCTAATTCAACGATAAATTATTTTACACTAAACCGAAAACAGAAAAAAACAACTTGCGTAATGTAGATAAGAATTGAAACATTTACTAATTAAAACCATTAAATATAATAATACATATTTATATATACGTTATGCATTTGTATGTATATTTGGCATAAATAATATTTATGTGAATACGACGAAAAAGCCTTGAATATTTATTATTTAGAACAAAACGCAACAAAAAACATTCCAATCGCGTGTATTTGGTTGCCTATATTAAACAGATAATGTATATTTGTTAATTATTTATTATCTTATTACAATAACATAGCATTTTTATAAAATAATTAATAATTAACATTGGTGTATTTAGTTTTTAGTTTTTTATATTTTAATATCCAAGGCTTGTCCAAATATAAGCCAGAATTACATGTATTGGGAACATTAGAATTTCCAATAAACTTGGCGCGTAAATATTTCCACCATTTGCTTGCACAACTGCTGTTTCATCCTCAATGGGTGCTCCATTAATTATGTGCGCCAAGAACACGATGAAAATGAGTACCACAAAGTTTTTCTTGTAACAAAAACAAAATTAATATTGTTATTTAATTATCAAAAAATATATATTTCTATTCTTACCATAATTATTCATTTTAGCTTTACACCACAATAATATTTTGTAGAATGAATAAATACATGTTTTGACAAATATTTATATCTAGTTCACTACGTATTTAAAGTTGGTTTAAACATTTATGGAATAGATAATAGTGTAATAAGATAATGACGTAAATAAATGAAATAAATTAACAGCATGTGCGAGCTACTTGCTTAAAAAGGAACTAGCTATAAAAGAAAATTTAGAACAGGTAAATTGATTGATATGGAGAGAAGATATAAGCAATTTTCCATAATGTGGTTTCAAAAAACCACAAAAATGCTCAACTTTAAATGTCGAAAAAACATACTTCGGGGTTGTATCATGGCTTAAGCTTGGTCATAAGTTGAAAAAGAACTATTTAACTATCTAACACCTAAAGCATCTTCAAAGTATTTTAATATAACCTATAAACTTCTGTATATTGAATTTAAGAATGTATTTATTATGTATGCAACCAAACCTACACAGATTGCAGACATTATTGTATTCCATTTTGAGATTCTTTGTATCATGAGTTGTCTAAACAAAAAAAAATTGTTTCAACACAACAAAAATTATAAATTCAAGCAAAGTTTTTTTATAGTTATTTATATTTAAGTACCTTGACGCACGCCATCATTGAAGGCTGTGGTTTCTTAGAAGTTGAAATGGTTAGATAATTAAATATTAGTATACGTTGACATATTTCGTTCTGATTGCGAAGGAGTCGCGGCGTACCAGGCTCGTGAAATCGCAGGATCGCAGCAGCGAACGTTGTTGATCCTCTGCGATTTCTTCAATCTTCATAACGTGCACTCACCACTCAGTCACAGTCACCCTCAAGCTGTCGTCGGCTCATGAAACGACGCTGCAACAGTTACAAAGATCAACCCGAAAACAAAGTGAAACAAGGAATATCAAACAAGGAATTACAACAAAAAACAAAAGTAAGTTTGAATTTAAACATTTAAACAATTAACAATTAAATTTAAACAATAACATAACCTTATTTCTAACCTCAAATGCTCATTATTAGTTTTAATTCAATTGAAATAATTGATTTAAGCATTTAAGCAACGAACACTTTTAGTAATTTTACAAATAAACTAATCTATAACTGCGTGTAGGGTGTAGCTAATAATTATGTTAAATAATTGCAGTCAAGTGCGTGCTGAACCAACATAAATCAATCACTAATGAAAGTAATTACTATTAATTACTCTTCATGCTTTAAAACGTCTACAAAGAAGACGTAAATCATAAATCAATATTTTCTATACAATAAAAAATAATGTTTGTACAATATGTTATTTTTATCATTTTTGGCTCACAATCACATGAAAAAAATCACATAAAATCGATGCGGTGTAATTTTCTTAATGCACACAACAAGGCACAATGTAAACAACCGGTAATGGCAAAGCAATTTTTCCATTTTCCGGAGCATTTTTCTTCAAAGTAAATTCAGTAACTCGCAAAATACATGCCACCGCAACACGATACGCAAATAATTCAAGGAAAGGAAATTAATAATTTCCAACCAGTATTTTGGTGTGTCAAACAAAAATATTACTAGGAAATTTCGAAATGCTTGTTGGGTTGCTTAACTTTTCAAAGCTAAACGCTTAGGTAATTCTATTTGTTAACAAATCAAGGCAAGATGTGAGAGAAATAGAAACACAAAACGAAATACAAAAAGTAATTCGTAATAATATAAAAGGTCTATAAAATTATAAACCATAGTTATAGATTGTATCAGCAGCTTTTTCGTAGAACGTAGACAAGTAGACGTTTCGTGATCGTAAATCATTTGGCATTTTCCAGCGCGTGCACGACATCCTGCAGAATAACAGCCACACAAACAGGTTATAAACGATTGTCGCATTGTCTTTTACGATGACGTTTTATGATAGCAAGTCGAATTTTATGTATTACGAAAATTAAATATTTGATATTTCTATTCGTCGTCGTTTTCTGCGTGTTTTGTTTTCCACGTTTGCAAAGTTATCCAAATAAATTAAAGCAATGCATAACTTTTGCAATTTATGGTTTTATTTTTTATTTTAACTTAACCTAAACTAATTTCTAACCTAAAAATTAAATTGTTATATTTTTTACTATTTATTTGTGTTTTAGGATGGCGCCTAAGAAACGAAGACGACGAAGTCCTTCAATGATAAAAATAGCATCACAAAAACGCGAAGCTAAAGTCTGGTACGAGGAAGCCGGTGCTCACACAAAATCGGGAAATTTACTCAAAGGATTGGTGTGTTACAATAAGGTAAGACCTTGTGTTGCATGTAATCAAAAACACTTGAAACTCAATTAAGAGTTTGTTTGGTTTGTTTTATCTTAAAATCAAATCTTGAATCAAACTAAACCAAACAAGCCGAAGCATAAATCTACACAAAGAAAAGTTCAAACGTATACTTACCAACCTACATCTTGGGAGTATGCAGTGCCATCTTTGTTTGATTGTAAGAACTATAACAAACCAAAATACAAACAGCCGTAAAAATCTCACAGTTTTAAGACAAAATAAAATACTTTAGGGATTATTTACGCATTCAATTTAGGTCTACCGAATAATGTACTATTTAAGCTATAAATGTATCATAAAATGGGGATTTTCTATGTGATTCTATCAGATTCTATGTAGCTATTTTCTAGCTAGGGTAGACTTACCAAACTACATGTTTTGTATTCGCTGCGCCCTCTGCGTTTGCTGCCAAGAACTTCGAACAAACAAAACTAAAACAATTTATTTTAAGGTTATACCAATAAAATTAAATTAAAAAAGAACTTTTTTGGAAATATTTTTCTTAAACCAGAAAAGAATGAATATATTTTCTTTGTTATTGTTGATTTGAAAACTTTTATGACTATCTAAACTTAGAATTCTCATCGACCAAACACTCAAAACGTGTCGAAGACACCATGGCAACAAAGTGCCACTTTTCACAGCGTTTCACTACAATTCACTGCCTTCCCAAAAAAAAACTCGAAGCCCATTGTCTGCATATCGAACTAATAACACCTATTGTCCAATTTCCCATCCGTTTGACGTGTATAAATAACCCAAGCACAAACCGAAAATGGCAAATAAAAGGTTCTTAGACACCACGATGGAAACAGACTTCCTGCAAAGTTTTGTGCGTGGAAATCTCACCGCTCAAGAAACAAAAGAGGAAAAAGATGGCAAATCAACAACAAAACGAAGAGAATCGACTAAACCGACACCACCACCCGAAATTCCGGATTCATTAGGAGCCCTAGGAAGTAATATTGATACGAAAGATGGAAAAGTTGATACTAAAACAACAAAACAAGTCAAAATTGTGGATAAAACCAGATCTGGATCAGTTTGTAGTAAATTCTTGGCTGAAACTAATAGAGAAAAGGGCATTAAACCAGCTAAGAAGAAAGTCAAACGACGTACCATTAAAAGTGAAGAGTTGTATACTGATAAAGACAGAGCTGCTGCTGTTAATCTGGGTACTAAAGATATAAAGCAAAGTTTAAAGATGAAAAGAGCTCAAGACAGATCTAGATCTCTACATATCCCAGAAGAAGCTGATCCTGCACAGTTTTTAGCTTTAGGATACTACGAATTGAAGAAAAATGAAATTAATATTGCGTTAAATTTTATAAACAAGGTTATGCAACTTGTTATGCACCTTAAATATATTTTATATGACGTTGATGATAACAAACATAACCTAATAAGTAGCAAACAATAAATTTTAACTTCTCATCTACAATTTATTGTTTCAGGCTTTGGAACTTAACCCTAACGAAAAACACGCTTTGGTGGCACGGAGCAAGTGTTATATTCTCTTAGGGCAACCAGAAAGTGGATTAAAAGATGCGGAAACTGCTTTAGGAATAGACAAAAAATTCTTGAAAGCAATTTACCAAAAAGCAGAATCTTTATATTACCTAGGAGATTTTGAACACAGTTTAATGTACTTCCATCGTGGTTTACACATTCGACCAGATCATGAAGACTTTAAAATGGGTGTAGAGAAAGCTCAAAGAGCTATTGAAACAGCCCTAGGAGTGGATACAAGTTTCCAAGGACACAAAACATCAAAAACACACAAAAGATCAAAGTCAGCTTCACCTGCACTTACACTGACATCAAATAAATCAAAAATAAATGATGATAACAATAATATTAGTGTAGAAACAATAAAAACAGCAAAAACACAAGGTAATTGTCATGTTTCAAGTAAAACTGTGAGTAAAACACAGAATAAAGTTAAAAGTAATAAAATATTGAAAGAATTAGCTGTTGATAAAGCATACTTAGAGAGTTTATTAACAAATCCACATCTTAAGTTTGCTAAAAGTAGAGAGACTGATCAAGTTTTAGAGTATGTGCAAGAAACTGTGGATTATTTGAATAAACGACAAGAATTTTGGAGACAGCAGATACCAAAACGTCATTGATGTATTGATTAAAATTAAGTTTAAAATATGTTGATAAGAACATAAAACTTACCTTAAATATTCAGTTTATACAAGTTACACTTTAACCTTAGATTTTACGAAATATGTTACAAAATTTAAGGTTATGTTTACACACAAACTTTAACAATGTTAATAATGTACTAAAAGTTTAAAAGATAGTTGATTAGAGAGTATAATAAAGTTAAAACATTGAAACACTATGATTATTAACGTAAATTGGAGTGTTTTTTATTATTTTAAATTAAATTGTTTGATTTCAAACACGATGCTTTTATGTCAACTAGCCATTGACAGATGCTATTTTGATTCTAACCCCACGTGTCATTCTTTAAAAAAATCCTTAATTTTAACGGAATTCAATGTAAACATTTTAAGTTTTATTTTTACAAGACTTGCAAAATGTACATAATTAAGTTACCGATACGATCACTTTAAAGTTTTTAAAATCCCTGTTAAAATCTCCCCAGATTCCAAATGTAAAGGATTCTCCTTATCAATCTGTTGCGCCAAACCCATAATACAGTTTGTAAACATTAACAAACATTTCTCCCTTTCGTTCGTTAACCAAACACGCGGCAAAATCAAACTTACCAATTGCATTTTACTCACAGCGTCTTGCAACTTACAAATCTTAATCGCGCTAATTAGATACCGATTCAACAAACACGTAATAGCAAGTTCCTTTAACTTGTTATCGTTTAACAAACCCTGCCAACTTGAAATATTCTTCAATAACTTTAACCCGCTTGCAAACTGTCGTTGAAAGAACGGGTTTTTCGTCTCGGCAAATTTCGGCATGATCGGAATGAAAACATCATTTTCCAAAGCTTGCTTCAGCCTCAGCAAAACAACATTAAATAAATTATTTAACGGTTTACTATCAGGACCTAAACTTGGAAACTTTCTTATGTAACGACTTATAATGCCGACTAGTTTTAATGTTTGTGATGAAGACAATGGATCCCAACACTTCTCAACAATGTTAACGATTTTCGGGAGCACGACCTTTTCAAAAATAGTGGGTAATAAATTTAAATCAGGATCTTTGGACAGGGATAACTCAGTTTCATCGTCATGCAACCCGTATAAAGCTAACGTACGATACCAATCAGCTTTTTCAAGGTCAATTGTGTCATTTAAAGGATCCCAGAATAAAATATGCAGGCGTACCAACGGACTTGTAACTTTTGGAAGACAGAGAGTAGCGTATGCTTCTTGATATGCGTTCATATCAGTTTCGCGCCACTGTTCGAAGTGAATTAAAATATTAGCAATGGAAGAAAAATCATCGACGACATCATCAAACACTTCGGTTGATTCCGTTTGTAATTGATCGCGCTCGGTGTCAAATTGCAGCGCTGATTGTTGAGGCATTTCATCATCAGATGACATTCCTTCAACATGGCGTAACTCACTGTTGGATTCCCTAGCACGACGTCGACGAGTCCGGCGGCCTTCACGTTCAACAGCCCGTCGCATTTTTTCGGAATCATCGGTTGATTTTTGACCCAAAACACGTTTTCCTATCCACCAAAAAACAAATAAAACAAAACATAAATATGGCGCGTTACAACGCATGCGTACAAGCTAAAACCTACCTAAATTTGTAACCTCATCAGCTTGATCCCTGACATCTTGCCTTCGTCGTTCCACCAACCAATCAGATTTTCTCCCCATCATATCCAAAGTTCTTTGCTCCAAATTAGCAATTACCGCAACTTTTTCGTCCAAACACTCCACTAAATCCGTGATATAACCTCTCAATTCTTGATAAAACCTGAACTTTTGTGCTGCTTTAGGAGCGTTTAACTTCAAACTTTCTAATTCCTCTGCTGCGCTCATTAAATCCTTTCGTACCTGCTGCAATTCCTCAACATGTTTGTCCCTATTACTACTTGCACTTCTATATTGTTCGCGTAACTTTTCCAAAATAGTTTCAGGTGTTCTAGGTACACCTGGATCGATTTTTGTTGGTATTATAGGTTTCTTTTCATTCCCAGGAATGCCAGACACATTATAAATTGTATAATCCTGATATAATTCTTGAGTTAATTGTAAAGCTGTACCAGTAACACCTTTGCGAATTTGTTGATCTTCCCACTCTTGCTGATCACCATCTTGATCTTGATCTGAATCTTGCGCATCGTAAAATTGTTCACGTCGTCGTTCTTGGTCACGTTTAACTGGATTCGCACCCATATCAATTCTATCGTCATCACTTGCATCATCATCGTTTTCTTCATCTCTTGTTAATCTATTAGTTTGTTTATCTTTTTCTTGTGCAGACTCCTCATCTTCCACAGGTATGAAGTCACCGGTACCCAACTCACGTGCGCGTTGTCGCTTTTTCCTAGCAGCATGAATCATAGCTGCATCAGGAATTGCTCCAGATTCTAATACTTTCTTAAAGTTATCTGGTCTAGAAAATCTGTGCTTTACATCCACAGATTCTGCATCATCTTCAGAGGATAAATCATTTTTTCCAGCACATAAAGCATCTCTAC